>ML784819.1:641550-697788 GCA_009831015.1 Picea engelmannii
AGAAGTCCTCTTACATTTATTATATCTAATTACCCATTTATTATATCTAACTACCATAGTGGGCCTTATTTAATAATATAGTGGACCTAGTCCACCTTACATTGAATGACCTCCAATATTATCACTATAGGCCCTCTGCCCCCCCACTACCTCTCTAGATACCTTACATTCCATCCCCATTATGAAAGCGTTGTTCTCAACGCTTGATGTACAACCATATACCAGGGTCCCATGGATAATTGTGGACCATAATGCTGAAGAAGACTGAAGAACCAAGGTCCCATGTAGAAAGGAAAGACACCATGCTGAAGTAGTCCAAGCACCATTGTAAGCCCAGGTCTCATGTCCAAGTGCTCATGTGAACTCCCTGTGGAATATTTTGGAACCCAATAACCAACTCCAAATGATGCTCCAAAGACTGCCACCTATCATGTGGATCCAAATAAGAAGATCCATCCACATAGTGGAAAAGGGTCGTAGCAGAATCTAACAAGAATAATACCACTGTAGAATATGCAGGATGGACACTGGTAATAATTATTGGTTCTCAATTTGTCACATTGATGCTCTCTACAGAAGGTGGACTAGAGTCATCAAATAAAATATGAAAGTGGTTGTCATCCCAGAAATGACAACTATCCATATACCAATCATCACAATCAGCCTCAAAATCATACAAAGCATATATTTCTTGATTATATTCATCCCTGAGGCCCTCCATAAGAAATTTCTCCAGCATATTATTCAATGAATCTTGAATACTACGAAAACTATCTGTGAGGCCGTCTGTCAGGCCATGTACAAATGCATCCAATCTATCATCCAATGTATGAAACAATTGGGCTTTGAATGATTCAAGAATTTATTTTAGGGTTTGAGAGGAAATAGCCATCTGAGCACCCTATGAACTCTTCGGTCCTGCAGCCATCATGAAAAAACCAAAAAAATAGATCCAATAAGTTTCGACAGAAAATCGCGTTTTTTTTCTGGAAAAACCCTAAAAAACTGTTGAATTTAAAATGCTCATAACTTCACTTCCCGGACTCTGTTTTGGCTAATTTGTTTTTTGGAATTGGGTGAAATTGTGATAGGAACTCAGATATGTAATTTTTTTGAGAAAATTCGACCTCAATATGTTACAAAAATAAAAACAAATCGCGTCGTCGTCCGCGGAAAAAAACCCTGAAAAATTGCAGATTTTAAAACTTCAATATCTTGACCTTCCGGATTTCGTTTCATACGATTTTGTTTTTTCAACTTGGGTGTTTTTCTGAGAGGAACTCATATATACAACCCGTTTCTACAAATTTTGCACAAAAATATACCGAAAAGTTCTGGAATGTCGTGGCCCTCTTTTTTCTTCTCCGAAAAAAAATATCAAAAATAAAAAAGATTTATCCACAATGTTTGCCAAGGAAAGTGCTCTGATACCACTTTTTAAGAACCAAATACTAAATACAAAAACACCACAACAGATATCCAAGAACAATATGCAAAATCTTCTTTATTACCATCAAACCCTTAGGGTAGGGAAACACCATACAATGGATTCTATTATGGAAGGGATCCTCTCATATTCACTTGCCTCTTCCAGGGGGAAACCTCCTAATGAGCTTCAGCTCCAAATACAATAATTCTCTTCATGTCCCATTACATTGCTTGAATCCCTTTATATAGTGCTACCATCACCTAAGAACATTCTAGAGAAGGAATCTTCTAGAAGTAGAACCTTCTAAGAAGTCATCTTACATTTATTATATCTAACTACCATAGTGGGNACTAAACGTGCCTTGTGTTTTGAAATGCTTTCATCCATATTATATTTTATCTTGTAAATCCACTTTACTCCAGTGGAAGATTTTCCATGAGGGAGTTCAACTAACTCCCATGTGTCACTTTTCTGTATTTGATACATTTCATCCTCCATTGCTTGCACCCATGGCTCAGCAAAACAAGCTTCTTTAAAATTGATAGGCTCAACATTTGGAGAAGAAACAAGAGCAAAATGATCATTAGCATACTTTGATGTCTCATAAATCTCTTTCAAACTTCTTGTTTTTCTAGGAGGACTAGATGGAGATGTTGCTTGAGAACTTGTTGATGATCTAGATGAAGGAGATGTTGCTTGAGAACTTGTTGATGAACTAGATAAAGATGACTTTGATGGAAAACCTCTTGTAGATGAACCTGAAATTGTTACTGTAGATGGATGCTTTGATGAATCATTATAATCAAGGATTAAATTCTCAATATGTGGGGTAACCATTTTATCTTCACTTTCATCCTTAAAATAAACTACCCCTTCATCTAATATCACATCTCTAATTACATAAAGATTATCAGTAAGAGTATCATAACATATATAAGCCTTAATTTCATCTGAGTATCCAATGAAAATACATTTTACAGACTTCCCATCAAGTTTTTGTCTTAGTTTAGAAGGAATATGAACATAGTATGTACACCCAATTTTTTTCAAATGAGAAACAATTGGCTTTCTACAAAACCAAGCTTCATAAGGAGTAGAGTTCTTTACCATTTTTGTAGGACTTCTATTGAGAATATATATGTTGTTGAATGCACAACATCTTCCCAATATATGTTTGGAAAATACATTTGTTTTAACATACATCTAGCCATCTCTACAATTGTTTTGTTTCTCCTTTCTACTGTACCATTTTGTTGAGGAGTATAAGTTATAGTTAACTCCTTTTTTATGCCATTTGAGCTGCAAAAATCTTTAAAATCATTGGATTTGAACTCTCCTCCTCTATCAGTTCTTAAAACTTTCAAATAGAACCCTGATTCCTTCTCAGTTCTTAAAACTTTCAAATAGAACCCTGATTCCTTCTCAGCACATGCTTTAAATTTTTGAAAAAAGCTAAAATCTTGAGACTTCTCACTTAGAAAATAAACCCAGGACATTCTTGAAAATTCATCAACAAAAAGAAGGAAATATTTGTTTTCTGCAAGGGACAATGTTTGCATTGGGCCACAAATATTTGCATGTATTAAATACAAAGGCTCTACTGCTCTAAATTGATGAAAAGGAAAGATATCTTTGTGTTGCTTCCCTGTTACACAATCTTCACATAACTTGTTACCATGATTTGTGAAAGAGGATAAACCTCTTACTAAATTCTTATTTTGCAGCATAGAAAGAGATCCAAAATTAAGGTGTCCTAAACTTTTGTGCCAAAGCCAAGACACATCAACTAAGGCCTTCAAACAAGATACATTTGATTCTATTCTCATCGAAAACATCCTATTTTCTATCATAGGAACTTCAACAACTAGGGCGGTATTGTTAAAAATCCTACAAAAACTTCCTTCAAAAATAGTTTTGTATTTTTTATAGTTTCGCTGCCCTATGCTAATAAAATTATGCCTTAAACATGGAAAAAACAAAGTATCTTGTACATATATAAAACCTCCAATCTTGAATTTTATGGCAAGGGTACCTTTACCCATTATATTTTCTTCATTATCATTGCCAAAATTTACTTTTCCCTTGACACTCTCATCTAACTTTACAAACAGACTTTTGTTTCCAATCATATGATTTGAACAACCACTACCTAAATACCATGTAAAATCATCTTTAGCTTCAAGACAATTACTTGTAAGAAAGAGAGTTTGAGAGATTTCACCTTCTTCCTTGCTGAAATTTGCTTGAGAGGTGTCTCTCTTCTTCTTAAAGCAATAGCTTTCTAGGTGACCATCTTTATTATAGTAGTTGCAATGAAAAATTCCTCTGCCAGAGCTTCTGCTTCTTCCTCTACCTTGGCCACCTCTTCCTCTACCTCTTCCATGACCTCTACCTCCTCTAAAAACAGGATTAGAAGCTTCAGTCATGGCAGATGAAAATTGCTTCTTCTTGTCTTTAACTTTCAACTTACTTTGAAAAACCTGATCAAAAGGCTCCTCATTCTATTTCATCCTGTCTTCATGAACTTGAAGAATACCAAAAAAATCAGAAAGGGTTAGCTGATATAAATCCCTTGACTCTTCTATAGCAATAGTAATTGGATCAAACTTTTTGGGAAGACTTCTTAAAACCTTTTCACCATGAGCATGAATAACATTTACAATATTTTGAACTCTAGTGATAAAAGATTCAAAATTTTCACTTTCTTTCATAGATAGAGACTCAAAATCTCATCTCAACATCTAGAGTTTAACAACCTTTACCTTGACATAACCTTTATAATTTTTTTCCAAAGTTTCCCAAGCATTATGGGAAATTACACATTCTACAATTTTTGGAAACATAGAGATATCAACTCCTATTTGAAGAAGAAACAAAGCCTTAGCATCCCTTTTCATATTCTCCTTCAATTCTATCTTCTGATCAAATGATAATGCATTATAAGAATCTTGATCAGCTAGCTCTGTGTACCCTGCAGAAACAAGCATCCATAAATATTGTGAGCTGAGCAAAGTTCTCATCTTCACACTCCAATACTCATAATATTCCCCACAAAAAAGAGGAATCTGGTACTGCACTGAATTGTTATTTTGGGCCATTGTCTCCTTCTTCTGGCTGCAAACAACCACAAACTGCAAAAAACCACAGACCTGGGAACTCTGATACCAAATGAAGGATCTGCTACAGGAATTATGTGCTCACAAGTCACACCCAGAAAAAAATGCATACCCTGATTAAACTTAACAAAAAATGATAGAATAAAGAAAACTGAATATCAATCAGAGAAAACTACAACAATAGACCTCACACTCACGAAAACAAAATCACTCTATTTCTAAATACTCTTGTCTATTCTTTATTTTTGAAAGAAAATAGATACAGAGTATCTTTGTTACAATTGTAAATCAAAGAGGGAAACAAAGCATCCTTTGTTCCACAAAATGTCAAAGAAAGATCTCTAACGGTCAACAAAAAAGTCTTTCTCTGTCACAAAATACGTTCACTCAAAAAAAATTTGTTTGATGGCAACATAACCTAACAGTTAAATAGCAAAACTGAAATTCTAATGCAACGGATAGGAGTAGAAACGTGGCAGAGTTTGATCAACACATGGCAACCATGGTTACATAGTTGGAACAACTGTGATAACTGAATGCTGAAAATTCAGGCATCACATTTTTTCATGCAATATCATGAACAATGTATTGTAATACTTTTAATCATAGCTACCAAGTTCAAATTCAAATTCAATTGAATATTATAAAAATTTGAATTTAAAATTTTATACTTTTTTTTTTGACAATATTTATCTTAAAGACTTAGATATATATACTTCATTTCTAGATTAATTATGCATTTTGTTATTTTTTAAATTTGAATAAATTTGAATAACTTTGGATAATCTAACCTCTTAGAGATACAATTCATCAATATAAGTTTCATCCACCTTAATTGCAGAAGAAATTCATTCCTTAAGGTCGAAAAAAAGTGATAAAATCTTCGCTCCTATTTCAATGTATTTCAACGTTGTGGTGCCCGATCCTAGCTTCCCACCTTACTGAATACTTGTTTGGGACCTATTTCAACAATAAATTAAATAATATGAATGATTTAGTCTCCAAGGAATGAAATCCTACTGCCATTCTTTCTTTCTCTCAATGATTTGAAAAAAAACTCAGATCTACGAGCTATTTCCATTTCTTTTGCTTCCACTACACATGATCCCGTGTATCTATCTGTGTTCAGGAAGATACTAGTCCAAATATGTGTGGGTAACTTTGAACTATGCATTTCTCATTAATTTTTTATAGTCTTGAACTATCTTTTAAGCACGCACAATGAAGAACCCGCATATCCTTCGTAGGGACTACTCTATTCTGAGTCTAGAGGGTGATCTCAAGATCGAGTGAAGGTGGTCTTTTCGTTTCTCTTTGGCTAGTTGGAGCTTTCCATCGTCGGTATAGCTGCAAATTATGTAGCATGAAACCAATTATGTTGTGAACTGAATTGAATTTCACCTAATTATTATTTGGTAGAATCTAATTATCAAATTTCCAATTTTTTTTTTCAATACGGTCAAATTTGGTAACTATACTTTTAATATATTTTGTAACTATACTTTTAATATATTCAATGTTTAGTTGAAAAGGAACATATACCCTTGAACGGTGTCACATAGATGTAACTTAATTTGCAAATTTGCAATAACAATTTGCAAATTTATAGTAACAGAATCCATCGTTTTCCATTAACATTCCTTATATATACATTTAATCTAGTCAATGGGGCGACATATTCAAACACAACCTTTTAACTAGAAAAACCTTCTCATAATGTTAGAGGGTTAGGGTTTTACATATATACAATAACATAATCTATTCTCCTAACATTTCTTATATATACATTTAATCTGGTCAGTGGGGCGACATATTCAAACACAACCTTTTAACTAGAAAATCCTTCTCATAATGTTAGAGGGTTAGGGTTTTACACATATACAATAACAAAATATGTTCCCCTAACATTTCTTGTTAGGGTCCTAACCAGCACATAGGTAGAACAATATATTTGGATGTAATAAAGGTCAATATTAATAAGGCCTTTCAATAAAATAGAATAAGCCGGATGTAAGAAGACCTAATAGAAGCTTTCACTTCTAGAAGGATCTTCCTCTACATGCTTCTTTTTAGTATAAATAAGAGTCGAGGGTATGAGAACCCTAGCTTGGATATTATTGTAATAGAGCTCTTCTCAACTGGAGTTTCCCCCCTCGAAGAGGCCCGTGAACATTGCTTTCAGATTCAAAGTGTTATTTATGTTGTTATTCTTATATTATTTTAGTGTTATTGTGGTGAATGTTCTGGTTATATTGCTATTATTCTGCCATTACTAGCATTTTATTTTTGTTTTGCATACATTTTATATCTGGTATATTACAAGTGGTATCAAAGCACTTTCCTCGGCATAAAGTGTGTGTTATTTTTTTTTTAGCGTAGAGACGTATTCTGGCATCTTTAAGCCACAAAGATCTGTCATTGCGTGCATAAACCTACGGTTGAGGGATTCATACACGCAGAAAATACAAGTGGCACTTAAGCACACATCTGTTGGCCACCCTTATAACCCTTGTTGGTACCCCTTTGAGTGGTAGCGCATTAGAAAACACTTGTGTATAGATCGGCCTAGATTACCTGAAGCCCTCTTTAGATAAACTGATCAGCTGCCTGACTGCTATAGTGTCACCGAGAACAACACTCAAGAAGATATTCTCTAGTACCTGGGTAGTCGAGTAGTACGACTAAGGGTACGGTCTATCCTCCTTAGTTAGTGCCCTGAGATATTGGTCCGACTACTACTATTGAACCCCGCATGTATATAAGAGAGCTATAGCACAGGGAAAACCCTTGTCTGTAGAACCCTTGAATACCTAACCCTTGGGGACATAAACATAAACAAATTAAAACAGACAAGATCTATTGTCGCGCAACTGTGTTCGGGTTGCCCAGTAAATACACATTTCTTTCTGGTTAAGCATTTGGGCATTTCCTCTCTACAGTATTCTTCAGATCGGAGTATAACTTCGTTAAAAAAAATGAAGTCTGGAATTTTTGTCACCATTATTTGAGACCTATTCCATTGGATTCATCTCTTCGCCCTTATCACATTCATCCATATCATTTTTTGGAAAAAAAATTTACCCCACCCACCCCTTTTCAGTTTACCCATCCTCATGGCCCATACTCGTAGCCAAGACTTGGAAGCTCACTTCAACACCTTGCAATATGGTCTCATTGAGACCCAACAAGAAGTGAAACAACTCAGTGCCAATGTTGTCGCCATCAATACAACCATGCAGTCCTTAATGAGGGGAATAAAACAAGACCTCACCACCCAGCTTGAATCTGTCTTTTCGACACTTTGCACCAAACTGCATATCCCTACAGATAACCCTTCCTTTTCCTCACCTCCTCATACTAAAGGTGACCATTCCTCTCATTCCAATACCTTGTAGAACCATCACATTCAACATGACCTACGCCTTTCGTGGGTGGATGTGACCAAATTTTATGGTTCAAACCCCACTAGTTGTGTAACCCAAATGGAACATTACTTCTCTTTATACGACATTACAGATGACTTGGCCAAACTCCAGTGTTGTGTTTTCCATCTAGATCAAGAACGTTGGCAATGGATAAAAACTTCTCGTCAAGGGTATATTGCTTGGACACACTTTGTGGCAGAGATTTATGAATTCTTTGACACTGACACCAACCATTTGGGTCGTTTGACAAAGCTGAAACAATTAGGAACAGTGGAAGACTTTATAGTTTCCTTTGAGCACCTGGATTTTAGAACAGAGGGCATGCTTCATGCCTTTTCCCGAGAGTTTTTTATCAGTGACCTCAAGGATGAAATTCGGGTGCGTGTCCTCATGGATCGACCTGAGAGTTGGGTGGAGGCTACCAAAAGACATAAAGAAGCACAACAGGTTGTATCTTCTCAAAACCGCAAACCCTCCTTTATCCCTCGCCCTAAACCAGTAAATCCCACTACTCCCTCTGCTCCACTAAAGATCCAAAAATTGACCAGGGATGAAATGGCTGAATGCCAACTCAAAGGCCTTTGTTATAATTGTGATGACAAATATTTCTCGGGCCACAAGTGTAAAGAACAAAAATATATTTATGGCCATCTCTGAGGAGATTTCGAAAGAAGATGAAGAAACTCCCTATGTATCTGAGTCACCTAAATCCACTGACATAACCCCTCCCTCAGACCCTCCCGAAGTAGAACCGATCATTTCCCTCAATGATCTCACTGGCTTCTCCGCTCCCCAAACCCTCAAGCTAATTGGTTACATCAATAATCAGAAGGTCATCATTCTGGTTGATAGTGGCAGCACCCATAATTTTACTCATCGCCGCATTGCCCAAGAAAATCACTGCTACATCCATGCCATCAATAATTTCCAAATCATGATTGTTAATGGTGGTTCCATGAAATGTGGAGGGCATTGTGAAAATGTGCATCTCCAAATTGGTGACTACCACCTGAAATCCCATATGTTTTCTATCGACATGGGAGGTTGTGACATTGTGTTGGGTGTAGACTGGCTAAGGACTTTGGGTCCTATTCTCATGGATTTTAAAGACTTAACCATGCAATTCGACCAGGAGGGCCACCAATATAAGTTCCAAGGAATCACCGCCGGTTCACCTGAAATCATTAGTTCCCATTGCATGGAAAAGCTGCTCAAAAAGGGTCATTCTGGTGTTATCGCCCAACTCCATGCCATACAAGCAACAAAGACACCCTTGATATTGCAAGACCTCCAAGCCATCCTTTCTAAACATCAATTGGTCTTTTCCACTCCCTAAGGCCTCCCTCCTTCCCATGGTGTTCATGATCATTGCATTCCCCTTGTACTTGGAAGCCTTCCTCCCAATATCCATCCGTATCGTCACCTCTTTTCCCAAAAAAATAAAATTGAGAAAATGGTCCAGGAACTCCTTAATGCATGTGTTATCCACCATAGTATGAGCCCCTACTCATCTTCTGTGGTCATGGTTTTAAAGAAAGAATATTCTTGGCGAATGTGTCCTAACTTTCGTTCCCTCAACAAAATTACCATCAAAGACAAATTTCCCATTCCTATCATTGATGGCCTTCTGGATGAATTGAGTGGCACCCAATTCTTCACTAAACTGGATCTTCATTCGGGCTACCATTAGATACGTATGAAAGAGGTAGACATTCCCAAGACTGCCTTTAGAACTCATGAGGGCCACTATGAGTTTTTGGTCATGCCCTTTGGCTTGTGTAATGCCCCCTCCACCTTCCAAAGCCTCATGAATCATGTCTTTTGTCCTTTTCTCTGCCATTTTGTCTTAGTTTTCTTTGATGATATCCTCATCTATGGAAAAACCTGTACAAACCATCTTTCTCATGTGGATCGAGTTCTCCATCTACTCTCTCAGCACCAACTTTGACTGAAACAATCTAAATGTGCTTTTGGCACCTCAGAAGTAGAATACATGGGTCATCTGGTTGGCAAAGATGGCGTCAAGGTGGATCCTAAAAAGATTGAAGTTATGCAAGATTGGCCTCACCCAAAGACTCTTAAGAGCTTGCGTAGATTTCTAGGCTTAACAGGGTATTATCGCAAGTTTGTTAAGAATTATGGGAAGATTGTAGCACCTCTAACTGCTCTCCTCAAAAAGAACTCTTTCACTTGGACTCCAGCCACTGCTCAAGATTTTCAAACCTTGAAGATGGCCATGTGCACCACTCCAGTCCTCGCACTTCCCGATTTCACAAAGACCTTTGTGTTGGAATGTGATGCCTTAGGGAAAGGAATTGGTGATGTCTTTATGCAAGAGGGTCGACCTTTGGCCTTTACCAGTAAGCAACTATCTGAAAGAAATCTGGGAAAATCCATCTATGAAAAGGAAATGTTGGCTATTCTGCATGTCGTGGATCTGTGGCGTCCTTATCTATTGGGGCAATGTTTCCAAATTAAGACAAACCATCAAAGGATCAAGTATTTTCTGGAACAATGCATTTCCTCCCCGGAACAACAAAAATGGGTGACTAAACTCTTTGGATATGATTATGAGATCATTTATAAGAAAGGAAAAGGCAATGTGGTTTCAGATGCACTTTCCCGAAAATATGAAGATGAAGGATCCATTTTTTCTCTTTCATTCATTGTACCAGATTGGCTCCAAGCCGTTTTCCAAGAATGGTTACAAGATCCCAAAAGTTCGTAGTTGATCCACCAGTTGCAGTCCAATGCTCCAGCTTCTCCAGGGTACTCTTGGCTCCATGAGGAACTTTGATACAAAGTCCATTTGTATTTAAGTAAACAATCAAATCTTAAATCCACGGTACTTTTTGAGATTCATGCTACACCCACAATAGGGCACTCCGGGTTCACCAAAACCTATGACAGGGTCAAACGTTCCTTTTTCTGGGACGGTATGAAACAGAGCATTTGCAATTTTGTAGCTGAATTTGATCTGTGTCAACGCAACAAGGGAGAAACAGTCAAATCGTCGGGCACACTACTACCACTCCCGATTCCACCTGCTATTTGGAAGGATATCTCTATGGATTTTATTACCGGCTTACCCAAATCGGGAAATAAATCCGTCATCATGGTGGTTGTTGATTGCATTTCCAAGTATGCTCATTTTTGCGCCCTTCAACACCCGTTTACAACATCCACGGTGGCTTAAATATTCATGGATCAGGTCTTCAAGCTTCATGGCATGCCGCACTCTATTGTTTTTTATCGCGACCCAACTTTCACAAGAAATTTTTGGCAAGAACTGTTCAAAATACAAGGCACTTAATTGCATCTCAGCACAACTTATCATCCCCAGACTGATGGCCAAACGAAATTTGTCAACAAGTGTTTGGAAACATATTTGAGGTGTTTTTCCTCGGAAAAGAAAAATCAGTGGGCTCAATGGTTACCCCTAGCTAAATGGTGGTACAACACATCATACCATACAGCTACACACATGACTCCTTTTGAAGCAGTATATGGACATAAGCCACCTTCAATTCTCTCATACTTACCAAGTGCCTCGAAGGTCCAGGCAGTTGACCTAACACTTATAGCTCGAGAGGCTATTCTATGTACCCTCAAAGAGAATTTGTTCATGGCACAAAATCGCATGAAGCAACAAGCAGATCAAGGTCGCTCTGAATGCCAATTTGTAGAAGGGGATCAGGTGTTTCTTCGACTGCAACCTTACAAGCAAACTTCCCTCAAGGTCGAGCATTGTCAAACGCTAGCACCCAAATTTTATGGTCCTTATAGCATGCTCAAGCATGTGGGACAAGTCACCTATCAATTAGCTTTGCCCAGCCATTCGAAGCTACATCCTGTTTTTCATGTTTCATGCTTAAAGAAGGTGATTGGAGCTAAGTGCCAAATTCAAACCAACCTTCCAGAGTTAGCTGAAGAAGGATCCATTTGGATACATACATAAGCAGTTTTGGACCAGCGTGAGCGTCGCCTATGTCAAAGAACCATCAAAGAAGTGCTAGTCCAATGGAAAGATACATCTCCAGCAGATGCCACTTGGGAACCAACTAGCATTCTACAACAATTTCCTCATCTCAAGCCTTGAGGACAAGGTTGTTTTTAAGGGGGCAGACATGTTAGGGTCCTAACCCGCACATAGGTAGAACAATATATTCAGATGTAATAAAGGTCAATATTAATAAGGTCTTTCAATAAAATAGAATAAGGCGGATGTAAGAAGACCTAATAGAAGCTTTCGCTTCTAGAAGGATCTTCCTCTAGATGCTTCCTTTTAGTATAAAGAGGAGTCGAGGATATGAGAACCCTAGCTTGGATATTATTGTAATATAGCTCTTCTCAACTGGAGGTTTCCCTCTCGAAGAGGCCCATGAACATTGCTTTCAGATTCAAAGTGTTATTTCTGTTGTTATTCTTATATCATTTCAATGCTATTGTGGTGAATGTTCTAGTTATATTGTTGTTATTCTGCCATTACTAGCATTTTATTTCTGTTTTTCATACATTTTATATCTGGTATATTACATTTCTTATATATACATTTAATCTGGTCAATGGGGCGACATATTCAAACACAACCTTTTAACTAGAAAATCCTTCTCATAATGTTAGAGGGTTAGGGTTTTACATATATACAATAACGTAATCTGTACCCTAACCAATAAAAACTACAATAACAAAATCCATCCTTTCCCATTAACAATTATAATATTTAGATTTAATCCTTCTCTTGGGTGACATATTCAAACACGCACTAGAGTATCCTTCTCATAATGGTTGTGCTTAAGTACAAATTTATATGGAATATTTTGTTTGTAGATATTGAGAAAAAACAATATCACAGGCACAACTAGACAATTGTTGATCCGAAAATGATTTTTTAAATGACTTTGGTTAAGTTTATGCATATGTTGATTTACCACTTAGGAATTAAAGAGAAGAAGAAGATTTAATGAAAGAATGTTGTAGCCATCATAAATAATGCATAACAGAAAATGAACATTAAGAACAACAAACCATAATTTCAAAGATTGTTAATGGAGTTTGGAAAAGTTGCTTACGTCTCCGGGCCTTTGTCTCAATGGGGGAGGTTTTCTTATTAATCTTCAATTCTTAAAAAGTACATCAAAAGTACATCAATTAGATTAAAAACTAGTCTCGCTATGTTCTTCTTGACCTCAAGAATCCAACACAACTGATGGCACTGAAAAAGGTTGACTCTATCTCCCACAAATGGCCTCCAAAATTTTTTTAGCTCACTGGTTTTCCCTGCATAAAACTGACTATTTTGAATAAAATTGACTATTCTGAAGTTCATTGCATAATCTAACTCCTGGCTCATTAGTAAAAATTTTGGATATAAAAGAAGTGGTCATGGGATCGAATCCCAACTACCCTTCCTTTTAGCCACCAAAAAAGGCTCATCCAATTCCACATAATATGATATATATGGTTTTATTTACACCAAAGTTTTGACCCACTTCTATTTAATATAGCACACTCCTTTGATTTTGGTGGATGTACTACTAGCACTTTAGACACTAGCCGTAGTACTTGTCGGAGTCCGTAGTGTAAACTCCATGGAAACAAGAACTCTTAGACTACCTTAAGTCTACATCCATAGAGAAAAATAAATAGACCTTACTTCTAAGAGCTAAAGCAAAGAAGCTGGTACTACTTTCCCTAATTTAACTAGCCTTAAGGTATAGCCTTTCCACTCTCCATTCTTTTCAAAAGAATGAGAAAAAGAAAGAATAGAATGAAAGTGTAATAAGAAGCCTTAGTAAGGTAAGTAAGGTCTAGCTTTAAGATCTATCAAAGCCAAAGAACCTTCTGACTAGCAAGAACTACAACACAATTCTCAGCTTCCACAGAGGATAAAGCAATTGCAGATTTATTTTTTCAATACCATGTAATAGGTGCAGAGCCAAGGCAATAGACAAACCCAGATGTGGAATTTCGATCATCAACCGAACCAGCCCAATCAGAGTCAGTGAATCCCACAAGATGAGAAGCACCAGGAGAGTGCAAAATTCCAAAATTGCTAATACCTTGAATGTACCTTAGAATGTGCTTTGTTTCCTTCCAGTGACTCTCATGAGGAATTTGAGAGAACCGAAAGACAAGTCCTACTGAAAAATATATGTCAGGACGTGTATGATTCAGATACAACAAACTCCCAACCAGTTGTTGATACAACGAAGGATTAACATGTGGTGAGGAGAAACTGACAGAAAGGGTAAATCCTAACTGAAATAGAGTAGGGGAAGGTTTACAATTGACCATGCCAAAGTGTTGAAGTAAATCAAGTGCATACTTCTGCTAAAAAATGGAGATTCCTTCAAAATACTGAAGAACCTGTAGACCAAGAAAATAATGTAGAAGTCTCATATCTATCATATCAAACTATCCTATCAATGCTTGTTAAATACTCTGAATCATAGATGAAGAACTTCCTGTGAGAATTAAATCATCCACATACAGAACCAAAATCAAGAGGTTAGTTTATTTCCTTTGAGTGTAAACTTTAGGATCAGAATGATAACGATCAAACCCATAAGAAATAAAAAAACTATCCATCTTCTCATACTAAGATCGAGGGGATTTTTTGAGACCATATAGAGAAAGTCGGATCCTACAAAAAAGAGAAGAATCTTGCACAAAACCAGGAGGTTGCTCCTTGTAGATTTCCTCATCTAAATCACCATGTAGAAAGGAACTCTTTACATCCCTCTGGTAGAATGACCAGCCTTGGGAAGCAACAAGTGAAAGCACAAGGCGTATAGAATTCATCTTGGCAATAGGGGAAAAAGTCTTAAAGTAATCAATCCCTTCAACTTGTGAAAATCCCTTGGCCACAAGACATGCCTTATTATTGTAAACAGAGTCATTTGCTTCATATTTGGTCCTATAGAACCATTTACAATGAACTAGATTCTGTCCCTTTGGAAGAGAGACAAGATCCCATGTGTGATTCTTCATCAATGAAAAATACTCCTCTGTCATGGCAACATCCCATTCAGGTATGCCAATAGCGTCAGAAAATTGTTGTGGATCATTTGAGATACTATGACTCAAAAAAGAGACACCTATTGTTTGTGACTGAATAGGGGAAGAGTATGAGGCAGAATAACTGAAATTAGTTGGCTCATAGTCATACCTGTCATGCCTCTTTCTCTCAGGAAATATCCTCCTGAGATGTTGTTCTTGATAAAGTTGTTCTTGTTCAGCATGCTCATTCTCTATTGGTGCAGGTGGTATATTTTCTTCTGGTTGATGTTGATTTTGAACTTCAAAAGGATCATCATCATCTTCTAAATCAAAATTTTCAACATGTTCAACACCATTTTCAGCATGACAATCTGAAGATGGAGAAGTATTTGATGTGGGGTTTAAGCCTTCATGAAAATGGACAACTCTTCAAAAGAATAATTCTTCAGTAATAGGCTCAAATAACCTATATGCTTTCATGTCCTCACAATAACCAACAAATATCAATGGTTGGATTTTCTTCTCCATAGCTTTGCGCTTTTCAATTGGAATTAAATCCCATACTGGACTGCCAAATAATCTAAAAGTAGAGACATTAATCTTAACATGGATCCAAGATTCCTTTGGAGTATTATGCAGTACTTCCTGATGAGGCATCCTATTCTGAATGTAATGTGCACAATTTAATGCTTCATCCCAGAAGGAAGGTGCCATGTTCTTGGACTGAATCATATAGTTTTCCATTTCTTTCATTGTTCGGTTCTTTTTTTCAGGAAAACCATTTTGTTGAGGGTTGTAGGGAACAATGAGTTGATGTTGAATGCCATTTTATCTACAAAAATATGTGAATATTTGGTTGACATACTACCCCCCATTATCTGTGCACAATTTCTTGATAGAAAGAGATGGATGCTTCTCAACAAAATCCTTGAAGCTATTAAAAGTACAAAATACCTCACTCTTGTACTTAAGAAAGTACACCCAAGAGCGACGTGATAATTCATCAATGAAAGTGAGTGCATACTTATCCCTTGAAAAATGAGAGAGTTGGAAATGTCATGAGATCACTATGTACCAACTCAAGAGGTGTTGCAACACACCATGCTTTTCGTTTAGGAAAAGAATCTTGATGTTGTTTTCCAAGGACACAACCTAGACAAACTCCATTGTTACAAGAAACTTTAGGAATAACAAACACTAATTTTTGTGTTCTCAAATTGATCCAAGTGGATATTGGTGGCCACCCACCTATTCCAATTGGCTCCTCTTGTCAGTTTTTAGTTCAACACATTCTTTTGTACTTCTTTGTAATTGTGGTTTCTACACTTCTGGGGCTGTCTGAAGCCCTACACATCTTCCAGGTGGATACTGGTGGCCTCCCACCTAATCCAACTATCTTATTTTATATATTTTCATGTCAACACATCTTGTTGTATTTCCAGGGCCGTTTTGGGGCCCTAAACAGTGTTTTTTTGGCGTTCCATAGTCAAACTGTAAACAGAGTCAGAGTTTGACGTCATAATGCGTAGTTCTCGAAAATACCTTTCCAATGGGCTATCACACACCTAAAACATAGATCGTATGCAAAAGTTACAACCCTGTGAAGTTAATGTACTAACTTACCCAAATGGGGCCCACATGACTTTTGGCATTTCATCTTCTAGGGTTAGGTTTTTGGATGTCTAGGGTTTTGGAATTCATGTTTATCATAAATATGGCTTTAAATCCTCATTGTAATCATCTTCTTGCGAATGAGCTTAGTTGTCACATCTCTTCTCAAAGATAAAGCTGCCACCATTCTAGCGAGTCTTGCATTCTATATTTTTACAGTGTCTTTACAATTCTTTCATTAATAGAAATCAAGTATTGATGTATTTCTCTGTTTTTGACAATTTTCATGAGTATTTTATTGTAATTTTTCTTCTTTCATTTCATTCCAAAAATAATCTGGATCAATGGTATCAGATCAGGTTGTTCGTGATAGTTTTTCAGCGCATGTCCCCAACGAGGTCCGAGTATAGGCAATTGGTTTTCGAGCTTGTCTCTCTTGAGGATGATCACTCTTGCACGTCCAAGAAACCCTCGATGGTGGTAGAAAAGAAAAACGATGGAGAAGAAGATTCTATTAACCTGTTGTTTGAGCAAGCTCTCACGCGATAGAGGGACAAAATGATGGAGAATTTTTCACACATCCTTCAATGCCTGCCGATAGAAACATGCACGTATTCATAAAGCGACCATTTTGGAGGAACCTCTCCCTTCAAGGTACAAGTTAATTTTGATATTCCCATATTTGAAGGTCACATAGATGCATATGCCCTAGAAAAATGTTTAAATCTATTCGAAGGTTATTTCTCTGTTCAAAATTTTTCTGACAGGGAAAATATCACCTTCACACTCCTCAAGGCTCTCCCCCATGTCAAACATTGGTGGGAAACTTATTGGGAGAAATGTTCCATAGAGGAATATGAAATATATGGGGATGATCCCACATGCTATATTATTGTGGATGTGGTCAAAGAACAATACTATCATGTTGATAACTATGAAGACCAGTACATGACATGGACCACACTACGCCAAGAGAAGAGGCAAACAGTGCCAGAGTTCACAAATACCTTCCATACCTTGCAAACCAAGCTAGGCATCAAATATTCTGAGGGACAACTAGTTTTGAAATACCGTGGGGCTCTGCATAGGTACATCCAAAACCAAAATGGATTTCCTAAACATTTCATCATTGAGAGCTTCCTATTGATAAGTTGTCGAAATCGAGAAGAAATTTAGGCACCAGAACAAATGGGAATTCGGGTTTGCAAATCTAGAACAACCAAAATACAGTAAAGACACCCCTAACCAACATCCTTAAGACAACCAATCCAAGACACATGACAAGAAGGGTAAAGGAAAGACAAAGAATGACAATGAGAAGTGGTGTGACTTCCACAAAATCCCCCGTCACAACACCAATGAATGCCGCTCGAAACAATCATTGGTGGCCGAGGTCAAATACATGGAGTCGAACTCTGATTTGGAATCTGATCAAGAAAATATTGAAAATAGATAGATCATTGACACAGATCCCACTACTATTGTCACGATCACAACAATTCATCCAGAAGAACCAGTATATCCTGAAGAGGGGGAGCGCCTCTTCCATTCATAGATGTTGGTGAAGGGGACTCCATTACATTTAATTGTTGATAAAGACAGCGATAAGAACCTCATCTCATATAAGGTCGTCAAACAATTGGGGTTGTCGACAACACCATAGTCGCAACCATACAACATCGGGTGGCTTCACCAGGGACAAGATCTTTGTGTCAGCCAACAGTCTCGTCTGTCCTATGGTATCCAACCCTTCAAGGATGAGGTAATGTGTGATTTTTCCCCTCTTGATGTATGTGATGTTGTTTTGGGACAACCATATATGTGCAAACGCCATGTTGTCTATGATTCTAGACCCCATAATGTCATTATTACTCTGGGAGGTTAGCTCTATAGGATACCAAAGGTAGTTCCGACTACTGCTCCCCCAAAATAGTGTTGCAAGGTATTATATCATACTGCAAAATTCATCCTCTTCACAATCTATTCAAAAGATGCACATAAGACCACTACAACCATTGCAGTCTCAACACCTTCTATCCAACAAAAACATATTGTCGAAGAGAAAGAAGATATTGTTTCTTCACCTAAAATGGTGCCTACACAATGCCCCATCAAACCCAGAGACAACAGGTTGGTGGAACAGATTCAACCCTGCCAGTAAAAAGTTTGTGACAGTCTTCCACATATCAAGCATCACAACTTCTCCAACAAGGCACACAACTCACCAAGATTCAAATTCAGAAAATGCTTTCCCCTCCTCCCTGGGTAATCAACACAATGGAGACCATTATTTCCTAAGGGGGGAGGACTGATCTAGGTGGATATTGGTGGCCACCCACCTATTCCAACTGGATCCTCTTGTCAGTTTTTAGTTCAACACGTTCTTCTGTACTTCTTTGTAATTATGGGTTCTACACTTCTAGAGTTGTCTGAAGCCCTACACATATTCCAGGTGGATATTGGTGACCTCCCGCCTAATCCAACTGGCTTATTTTATATGTTTTCATGTCAGCACATCTTGTTGTACTTCCAGGGCCGTTTTGGTGCCCTAAAAAATGTTTTTTTGGTGTTCTACAGTCAAACTGTAAACATAGTCAATGTTTGATGGAATAATGTGTAGTTCTTACAAACACCTTTCCAACATGCTATCACGCACCTAAAACGAAGATCGTGTGCAAAAATTATGACCTCGAGAAGTTAGTGTACTAACTTACTCAGAAGGGACCCACATGACTTTTGGCATTTCATTTCCTAAGGTTAGGTTTCTGAATGTCTAGGGTTTTGACATTCATGTTTATCATAAAAATACCTTCAGAGCCTCATTGTAATCATCTTCTTGCGAATGAGCGTAGTCGTCACATCTCTTCTTAGAGATAAAGATGCCACCATTCTAACGAGTCTTGCACTCTGTATTTTTACAATCTCTTTACAATTCTTTCATTAATAAACATCAAGTATTGTTGTATTTCTCTGTTTCTGGAAATTTTCATGATTATTTCATTGTAATTTTTCTTCCAAAAATAATCTCGATCATAACTACTGCAAATATATGTAGTTGAGATGTCCAAATCTTTCATGCCAAAGCCTACTCAAAGCATCGACATGTGCAATGAAAGAGGAACCGAAAGAAGACTCAAAAGAAGCAAACTTATACAGTCGAGAACTATGATTTAATTTTGCAGATACAACAATAATGTATGTATTTTGTTGTTCTCGAATGATTACATCATTAGGAGAAAACTCTATTGTTTTCCTGTTACCAGAATGAGAAATCTAATAGATAGAGAGAATATTTGCAGAGATGTCAGGAATAAGAAGAATATAATTAATGCACCCTTTATCTAACTGCATTGTTCTGGATCCAAAAACATCCATCTATGTAGAGTCTCCAACTGTAATCTGTGAAATGTTACATTTAGATATAGAAGCCAACAACTCATGAGAATGAGTCATGTGGTGTGAAGCACCATAATCAAATATCCAACTATCTGAAGATGCATACAAGGATTGAGTTGATAAGGCATGTCCTTTACTAGTAGAAGAAGGTTTGGGCACTGAAATCTTATGTTGCCTCATGGCTTCATTCAAAGCTTCAAGTTTCAACCAACATTTATATTCTACATGCCTAAGTCCGCCACAAAAAGTACAAGTGGCATTTGACTTCTTCTTCCTTGTCTAAGAGGAAGACTCACCAGAATTGGAAGATGGAGGAAAAGGTTTTGTTTTATGTTGAGGCTTGGAGGTAGACTCACCAGCTTGAGAAGAATATTTCTTCTACTTATATTGATCCTTGTGCTTAGTTTTGTAGGTATGGGCCACAAGAACCTTATTGTTAGAGCTAGAAAGAACATCTAATTGAGTAAGCTTAGATTTTTCTCTGGCAAGACGCTCACAAAAAAGCTCAAAGGAAGGCATTTTAAAATCACTTCCCAATGCATCCATAGTAGAATAAAATGCAGAAGAAAATATATGATAAGGACTTTTTAGCTTGGATAAAATCAATAAGATGCACTCGTCATCTGATTTAGTTTTTCCACACTCTTTTAGTTGTGCCACCAATAGCCTGAATTTGGTAAGATAGTCTTCAATGGATGCATGCTCATCCGGTACCAGCTATTAAAAATATTCTTCCAATTGTAGGGCTCGAAATTCATTGACTTTTCCAAATAAGAAGTCCAATTTGTCCCAACTTGCTTTCAAAGTTTTACAATCAACAATATGGAACAAGAAGTTATCTGATGCATGCAACCCAATGAAGCCAATGGCTTTATCAATTTTATTTTGTTAAACAAACCTCTTGATTTCTTTGGCGGTGAACACAGGTTGAGCCTCCACTAACATCTTCCAGTTTGATTGCAACAATTGTTGCATCTTACCGGAAGAGCTGGACGTTTTCTGGATGAGTTGGATTTTTGTCGGACGAGCGGGGCGTTTGCTGGATGAGCTGGATCTTTGTTGGACGAGCTGGGCGAGTTGTTGGATGAACTAGATCTTTGTTGGATGCGCTGGGCGAGTCGATGGAGGCTTTCCAATTTTGCAGATCGATTTTGTGTTGTGCCCTTCTTTTTTGGCGATGGCGTATTGGTCCTTGCATCTTTATGTGCCTAACATCACTCCTACCCAGCCGATACCAGAGCCACAACACCAAATTGCTAACAGATGGAAGAAAATAAGACTTATGAGTGTAGGCGCTTGAACTAGTCGCAAATTTCTATGCCACCGAGGGAATTAATGAAAGCAAACGGGAGATTCTAAGCCACGCATAACATTAATCTCTCAAGAGCCCGATTTTTCCTGGTTCACTCAGCTTTGGATCTGGAAGATCCCGCTCAAGTATAAACTATTTATATGGCTAGCGGGGAAAGGCAAAATATTAACGTGGGACCAGCTTCGCTGGAGGGGCTGGGAAGGGCCAGGCATTTGCCCTCTCTGCCAGCACGCCCAGGAAGATATCAATCATCTTTTTATTCACTGCCATTTTTCGATGGAAGTCTGGAAAAACACTTTATTCTACTACAAACTTCCTTACTCCTGGAGCGGTGACTCGATTTCTAGCTGTTTCAACTCTTGGAACAGGAATAAATCCTCTCCGAATTGCTTGGCAGTGATCATAAGTTGGCACCTTTGGATTGAGCGAAACTGGGCGTTGTTCGAGGATCGGCCTCCATCCTCGATGGCTGTCTTCAAAAGAGTAATTGCCACCCACAACTGGCACCCTTCCACTTTGAAGCCCTCACTCACCAAAGTGTATAACCTTGACTTGCCAGATGGTTTTACCCTGGCCTGTTTTGATGGAGCGGCCCGTTCAAATGGTCTCTGCTGTGGAGCCGGGGGTTATTTCAAAGCACATTCGTCGCGCATTACAAAGTGGTTCCTCAACTGTGGTCAGGGGACCAACACCAAAGCGGAGCTCATGGGACTTTGGGTCTCGCTCTTCCTAGCTTCTTCTTGGCCATCTCGCATCTTCTCGTCCGAGGCGACTCAAGAGTCATCTTAGACTGGATTACTCACAAGTCTAAGCTCAACGCAGTCCACGTTGCTTGTTGGAAACAGAAAACGCGTGAACTCTCCAAGGGCTTCACCAACATCAGCTTTCAACACTTTCCTAGATCTTTTAATCGTGAGGCTGATGCTCTCTCAAAGAGAGCGCTTATTGAAGAGGCTGGAAAAATTACGCTCTTCCACTGTGATAGCGGACTTGTGAGCTCGCCAACCCATCTGGTCATCTTCTGATCGATGTTTGATTGATGTTTATCTGCTCGGATTTCTGCGTTATTGTTTGTTTCATCTCCTGAGTCGGTTCTCAGTATGTTTTGATTGGCATCGACCTGCTATTTTTTAGCGCTGTCGATTTTGTATTTGTGCGCTGACCGCTACATTTTGTATTAGTGCGCTGACTTCTGACCAATCTTCATAGATTTGCTGCAGAAATTGCTTTGTAAATGATTTTATACTCTTTATAAAATCGAGTTAATTTTTTCATGGAAAAAAACGAGTAAGACCATCGATGGTGGAGACAAGGGAGAATAACAGTTGTAATAAAAAAAATTCGACGCCTTACCCTACAATGAATGACAACTTGTATCTCTTAGCAAAATATGAGAAGGGGTTTTGCATAATAGCTCTGATACTATTTAGATATTGAGAAAAAACAATATCATAGATACATAATTAGACAACTGCAAAAAATAACAATTTTTTTACAAATGAGAGAATGATCTATTAGATCTGTTTGTTTGATTACATTGAAGAGCTCTCTATTTATTAGATCTGTTATAGATCTGTTTGTTTGATTACATTGAAGAGCTCTCTATTTTATTTATAATAAGTTAAAAGGAGAAATGTTAATGAAGGTATATAGATAACAATATTAATGAAGGTATATAGATAACTCACTCATTAAAGTAATAAGACAAAGAGATCCCTGAATAGTTCACCCACTCCATTAATAAGTCAAAAAACACACATGGTGTGATTCCACGTACAACCAAGAAAGATGACATGTACTCCCTGTAATAAGTTTAAGTAAACTTATAGATACATCAACATTGTTTAGTCAAAGTTTGGTTAATGAAGTTATTGTTTTAGTTATATCCATTTTCACGGTTTCTCATGACTGTAAATTCAATTGAAAATTTTCGTTATATTTTGGCATGTGCACGGTTGCTCATGACTGTAAATTATTGAATATTTTCGTTATATTTTGGCATGTGTTGTTTAAATGCACAGTGAGCAGTTTTTGTAGGAGACAGATTAGCATATATATATATATAAACATTAGATTCATGCAAACACGTTACAAACTTCAGAGTCAATATTGGGCCAGTGCTTAGGCATAAATTGAACATAGCCCAATATCCCATTTACATATAAGTAGTGCATCCATAATATCAGTAATATATGAGTTGATTATAGCGAAACTTAGTATCGCGCATACTCGTCCCTAGCATAGTAGTTGCCCTGTGGAGCATACACTGGACGACGACGCGGCGGCGGCGGCGGCGGCGGCTGATCAACCACATAAGTTTGTCGTCCATAATATTCTTGAGGCTTCCGAATAGGTTGATGAACATATCCACCTTCGTAATTATCCTCGTCCTCATCATCTACATCCAAAATATTATATTGTGATCAGAAGATTATTTTCTAGTGATACCATGCAGTACAAAAACAGTTTGAAGGAAGCCTTACCAGAGACCTCATACGATACATTTTGTTGGAAGACAGGACGGGTATGACCTGGTGTCAACAACGAACCAGCAAATATGGTTCAGATTTTTGTTAACTACCAAACCAAGCACGATATAGATATGGACCTTTAACCAGAAGAAAACCCTACTTGGTACTTACCAGGAGGAGCAGGGTAGTCATAGACGGAAGCACGGTTGTATGGCCTTCGAGGCGGTGCAGGATCGTAATCATCAAAAGGGACAAAGCCAGGGCCAGGGTAACGGCCATGTGACCGAGGCTTAGGGCGACCGACCGTGAATTGTGCGCTTAAACCCCGATCGGTTTCGCCATCATCCTCACCATTCGTTTCCTGGGCCTTATTATCAACTTGAGGAGCTTGCTCCTTTGCTTCTCCTCCAGTTGGATATCCCGGAGGTGGCTGACGTTTATTTACAGCAGCCATTTCTTCTTCTGCACCAAAAATTGTAATCCACAACACAAACAAAGCAATTCAGGTCAGTGCACAATAATGAAGAAAACACATAAAATATTGATAGAGGGCGACCAGTGAGAGCTTACTGAACTTCACTTCACTTGATTTCACCTGGACCTGTCTGCTCTGGTTTGCCGTGCTATGTTGCTACTGCCCAATTGTATGTATATATACATCTGGAATGAGTTAGAAACATGAAGCAATTAGGTGTTGATGTGGACTGTTAAAGTTGGATAAACACATATTATGCTTGGATTCGTTTATAGATGTATATCATACGTTTACGTGATAAGAAATACATATGGAATAAGATCACCGTCTTTCGGTTTTATTCATATCTGGGATATGTTCTGTAGCTTTTAATAAAGAGAAGAATCAATTCAATTTTATTATTTTCAGTCTATCCGTCGGAAGGATCACGCAAGTTTTTCTTTTTGTAAAGAGGAGTTGAATGTAAGTCTATGCGTACGAAGGATCTTGCAAGTTTTTCTTTTCAAATGTAGTAGCAGTTTATTCCTTCTACTACTAAGGTGTGGGATTCTTAATCAAGTGAA
This sequence comes from Picea engelmannii, assembly GCA_009831015.1. Taxonomy (NCBI): domain Eukaryota; kingdom Viridiplantae; phylum Streptophyta; class Pinopsida; order Pinales; family Pinaceae; genus Picea; species Picea engelmannii. Next base: position 666,351 of record ML784819.1, read on the forward strand.
TATCTTTTTTTTTTAACTTACTTTACATGAGTATATTAAACAAATTTGGAATATAATATAACGGGATGTAAAAGAAATATAATGATGATGATTAACATCCACTAAGATCTAATTGGTCTATAGTTTTGTTGACTTAAGAGGTTAGGAAGGTTGGTAGTGTGACAAATATTTTGAAAAAAAAATCTAATCTGGGTATAGGTGGATCATCCCATGGAGTTTTAGGAATTGACCAATGCCTAGTTTCACTATGGAGCTCGTGAGAATTTGTTGTTATCTTAGCAATGCTAGATAGTTTTGATCTTCTAGATTAGGGTTGATTACTAGTCCTTATAATATCTTAATTTTCTTTTTTCCTCTAACTTTTTATCAAACCACATTTTCTCCTTAAATTTTGATTTTATGATATTTTTAATAAAATATTTATAGTTTAGCCAAGACTGGGCATCTTTATGTCATCATGGATTGAGTCGATGGTGGTTACGAATCCATTTTGAAACAATTTTAGGAAGCCTCTTATGTTGGTTTCTTGGTGTGTGGTATATATCTAAAATACTTTTAGGTGTTTAGCTGATCATATGGTGTGATCAATTGAGACAACTAAAATTCTTGCAAAACATACAAGGTATGTTATTTTCTTTCTCTTTTGGGAGGTATTGTTGTATATCAAAGATATCTAAGTCCTCCTCCTCTTTCTCTACCATATCTTCCTAGTTTAAACAAAGCTTTTAAAGGACAAGAATGGGGGAGAGATACAATATAAAATTGTATCATTTCTTACAAAAATAGTTCATGACAAACAATAATATGTCAAAGAAATAAAGCTACATATGTGGATCACAAATAGTTGTAGACTACACCTGCAACATCATCCCTGTATCCATTATAATTCATAAAGGCATAAGCATCTTAAATAACATGTAGAAAAATAGTTCATATAACAAATCATTGAAGAAACTCATGAAGCAACAACACATGTAGAATAGTCCCATATACAGTCAAAAACATTTATGGTCCTGAAATTCCTTCTGTTCTTTAATGAATAAGATATAATAGCACCATTTGATGCTATAATTGTACCATTAGATATAATAGTACCATCTCTATTTATTATTTTGTTTGAACCACTTGTATGCTTGTTTTGTTAATAGGGMATTTTCTTTTTGGGTTGTTCATTTTCATCCTTATACCTTTCTAGGATTTGCAATTCTTGAACCTCACTCTTTAACCTCATAACTTGTTCCTTCTTTTTATTTAACTAAGAGGTTATAATCAAGGTTGACAGAGTGACTAAATCTTCATTTGGTATTGAAGTTTCACCTCTCTCATTGCTAGTGTCTCTAGCTAAGACATTTATCCTGAAATCCATAACTGTAGGTAACTCTTCCTTGTTAATGTTATTAGTTGAAGAAACTTATTTTTTGTTGACAAAAGACTATCCTCCTTCCATCATGTTAATACTTTCTAAAAACTCATAGAAAGAATGATGAGATTCATCTAACTCAAGAGTTTTTTTAGATTTCGGTTCAGAGACTTGAGCTTTTTTTCTTTTAGTAGCTTTATCCAATACATGATTCAGTTCTTCATTTCTCTTTTGATCTTCTTGGAGAATTTTAGCCATAGATATAGTTGTTCTAGGATGAAGTGTCAAATTTGCATCTTTTTCCACTTCGATACTACTTTTTCCTCATGTATCCTTTTTGTCCCATGAAATCCCAATAATTTATTGTTATAGCAAGATTTGCCTCACCCTATGCAAACTTACACAAAAGACGTTTTTCCATTTCCCTATGCAGACTTGAAGTCTCTTTTTGCAAATACTAGAGCTTAAAACATGTTTTTTCCACATACACGCACCCTACCTATAGTACATCATGCATATATGTAGGTTGCACCACTACAACCCACGTACATTGGGATTTGTGCCCAAAATTAAAAAATGGTTTGGGGTTTTCATGTCATGTCACGAGATCTATGATCCTTGGCCTTCCATATACCAGAAACGTTCCAAATCGACCCTTCAGTTCTACTTGAAGGCTACAAATGGGCCAAATCCGAGCTATGGAAAAGAGGAGAAGGATTCAACTTTGAGAGAAAATTTACTCTAGAGAAATTATTCACTTCATATTGAGTCTGCATCCCTTTATCCTTTTAAGTATGAATGCATTGTTCATCCCCAAAGCTCTTCCCTACATGATTGAGAACCTCATTGTCTCTCTTATATGAGATATTCTTTGGTGGAGGCCCAACTGGAAGGGACTTAGTTTCTTGGTTCTGAACCGTGGCAACATGGAAGTTTGAAATTCATTCACTTCTGCTGATTAAATTTTAATAGAAATACTCTTTTATCGTGCAGTTAATATCTTGCAAATATATGAATTGTTATTCCATGGGCGTATTTGTTATGAATGTTGATGGATTATGCTATTGAATTTGCTAACATTATATATTATCACCATATGCTTGTGTTTCTTGATTGTTGAGGACAAGTTGAAAGTGTATTTCTTTGAGTCAAGTGCTCAACGATGGACTTCATCGAATGTCTAGACGAGCTACACATTTTATCTTGTCTTGCTAGAATATTTGTTTATATAACATACCTGAGATTAGAGTTGATTTATGCAGTCATTAACTTTTGTTGTGGTTTACCCCTAGCCATAGAGAGATTTTCCTCATAACAGAATTGGCGACCATACTGGGGATAAAATCTTTTTTTTCGGGGTTTGGAGTGTTTTTCTCCTTAGATTTCTCTCGTTTATATTGAGTTTCTTGTCATATGACTTCTTTACAACCTCTGTTCATTCTGATTATGAGTTTCTTGTCCTTCTCCTTAACCTGGCTGTGTTTTGACACATATATGCAGGTTTTTACCTGACAGTCGTGTACATATGCGTGTTGTCCATATATATGTGTTTTTCCCTTGAACAATCGTGTACATCACCCTTTGTTGCTCAGTTACAGGTTTTGATGATTGTTGGGTAGGTTTTGATAATTTTTAGTCTTCTTGGGTCTCTAAATTTATGACTACTAAGTGTCTGTGAAATGACAAGAAACCTTTCTTTGGTTGAATTTTTGGGCGGTGCCTTTCTCATCATCCTTTTCATTTCATTGTCCTTGCATCTTGGGGTGGGTGTTTTGCTTTTTGATATCCTACTTGGCTATCAAGCTACTGTTCAATCCTTGCATTTTCATTCTTTTATATATTGAAAATACTAAAGTATTAGTCATTTTACATTGTTGGCATTTTGATCTCTTGAGTCTTTATCATTTATTTTAGTACATGTAAAGAAAGATTGTGTTTTATTTGGAATTGCAGAACTGAATTGAGAATTACATTTTGAAAAGCATGTCATTTATTGGAAATTGAAGTTAGGACTTTGCATTGTATTCATATTCATTTATTTTACTTGTCGAGTCATAACATCACTAGTTTCACGACCACACCTTTTTGAGTAAGCAAGGCCACTAAAAGTAACACTATAATTTAAAATTGATTAGTAACGATTTTATTTTTCTAGGGTGCACAAACTAGCTTAGGATTTAGAGCCTTGGAATAGGATTTTGTGAGTAAACTTCTCCAAGGCTATTAAATCAACATTTGTGTCTGACTAAGGGAGTGGAGAAATCCATTATATAATCAGTAATATCATGAGGCTTCGCTTACACCAGAGTTAAGCACGAGGTCACGTGAGGTTGGTTGAAGGGATATCGCCCTGATACCTTCTTAGCATCAGATATATTTATGGAGATCTATTCATATATGGGGATCTTGCTAGTACCCTTACCTCTGTGAGAGGTGGTGCTTTAAAGGTTTCAAGATTTGTTACACTGCCCATACGGTGGACCTAACTTATGATTGTTTGCTTGTGCATCGTTATATTGTGGTTTCTTAGTTTCTTGACATAGGTACCACATAGGTTACTTGTAGGGGTTATTCTGCAGGTACCCTGGGTCAGATAAGGGTCGGACAACACACAACCTTTATGGAGGATTACCTCTCCGAAGGGATCTGACCGACTGGATGTTAAGCCCACAAGGGATCTTATAACTAATTTTGATACCTCTGATCTTTAGCAGAGGACTCTCAGGCCCCTCTTGGGTGAGGTATACCTACTTTAGAGAGGGAGGCCCCTTTCAACCACTTTATCCTATTTGTGTGCATATAGGACATTTGATTATTTTTGGTGTGCTCTTTGGTTATTAGTTGACCTTAGGATTTTATACCATGCTTTTAGTTGTCATTATCATGGATAGTGGAGCTCCTGTAGCTCCCTCCTTTATTACTACCCCCCCCGCTCCCATGACATTCACTCATTTCATGGGGACAAATCCATCCACTTTTTATAATGGCATGGGTAATTATGATACTCAGTCCATGCCTTGGGTCTCTAATCATTTTCCTCTTGGTATACCAAACATGTCTTCAACCTTTCCATCCTCTCCTTTCCCTATTTATATGCATCCTAGTTTTGGATCTAGGGGCATGATGACTCAACTGTCCACATATTCATTTGATAAGAGTCATGTCCCTCAATCAACTCTCACCGTGGGGGGTTGGAATCTCTCCTCTTACGAATCTAGTACTAGCCACATTTTTTTAGGAGCCAGTGCTCAAATGTGTGGTTATTCTACTTATTACACCTCGTTCATGTATCCTTCGTCTTCCATGCTAGTTCCCAAGAACACTTTTCCCATGGAAGGTCCCCATGTGTCCTATGGTATTTCATACGAAAGGAATTAGTTTTAGGGTACGACATACCCTCTCCACAGAACCCCTTCACATGGGGGAAACATATGTTGGCACAGGGGCAGACCCAGGGTTAAACGCTTCAACAACGCACCAAAAAAACCCTAACTACGGACCCTTTTGACAACAGCTGCGAAGCAGGTGAAGTCTCACCCGAGGTAGAGGCAGGGGGGTTACAGGACTCAGGGGTCTGTAACCAAGCTGGGACACAGATATGTGATTATCACACTTCACAGAGTATTCTAACAACACTTAATATGTATTAGTCCATTATCTTTCATTAACATCGCAGAACAAAACCTAATATAGATCATCGCAGTAACAAAAAAGAGTAAATACTCAACCACTTAACACATAGCAATGAGTCAGATCTAGCATTCCTTCATAAAGCATAGTAAATCACTAAGCAACATCAGATATATCCATCATATATAATAAAAAAAGCACTAAGAAGATAAATGACTAATACAACATAGCACAAAGAAACCACAAGACATAAGATATACGTTGTTCACCCCAGTGTGGGGCTATGTACACGAATTGCTTCATCTTCTTTATTATTATTCAATCTCTTACATTCGTATGCTATTGTTCATTAAGCCACATAATTGAGATTCATAGAGGACAGGAGATCTGTGCACCACACACCCAATCCTCCTTCCCAAAACTAGGTCAAGGCACAGAGCCAACTCCTTTATCGAGCACAAAGCCTTACATACATGTTCTGTTGCCCAAAGCAACTCAGAAATGCTTGCACTTAGCCTTCCAAAACTATTAACTCTTACATCCCCCCCTCTACAATACATTATTACACTTATTTATACTTTTACAATAAGGCCTAAACATGGGTAAACCCATGGGCTGAAATCCCAAAACCCATTACAAAAACCCTAATGAACCCCTTACTGGGTCCACAAGCCCACAAAATATGTGAGATCCACGATCTCATCTCTACCTGGGGGCTCCTTCCTCGATCACTGTGTTGGAGTCTAAAAAGTGGTTAAACTTGACCAAGATTTCCTTAAAACTTGGTTGAGGGCCAACAGGCCCCCAACAGTCACCTGTGACTCGTCCTGAGTCACTTTGATATGGGAAACGCTACTTCAAAGGCCTCGAGCTTCACTCAAGCTACCTCAACTTGCTACTTCGCCTGAGCCTCCTGCTCAGTGAACTATTGGATCATCTGCTCCATAACATGCTCTTCCAGGTGTTGTTCTACTATCACAACCACTTGGTCCAATTGTTGTCCTTGTCCCTCAATTTCTTCAAACACCTTGCAGGCTTCATCCTGCACAGGTTGTAGCTTCTGTGCAATTTCCATTACCCTGCCATGAATGGAAGTAATCTACTACTGGACCACACGTTTTTCTTGAGATATCTTCATTCTTTCTACCATAGTGAGAAACTTCATCTGTTCTTGTACTAATAGTGCCTGCTAGTGCGCCTCCTATAACTGCGCTTCCAATTTCCTTTTCTCTAGATCTTATGCGAGGCATTCATAAGTATGTGCACTTCTATCACTTAGTTGTTTTCATTTTGAGGCGAGGGATCTGATCCTTCCAAATACGCTCTTATCAGCTTCCTCTCTCTGGTTGCGCACCTCCTGCAGAGTGCTTGGTACTCCTTGGATCCCCAACTCTGTTATCCTCACTTGAAGCTTTTGAATGGCCTCAGCAAGCTTCACCACTTGAACTTTGATCGAATCATGTTGCCCCTGTGCCAAGCCTAGCATAGAGAGAAGTGCTTTAGTCATTGCTTCTTTGACTGCAGTCTTCTCTACGAGGTCCTTTTATATTTGTATCTTTTCTTTGTCTTCCTCGAGCATCATCCGAAATTCATCCCTCTCATTTTTCATAGGTAGTTATGCAGAACCGTGCAACTCATAGTTTCTCTAAGAATTCCTCCTCTTGTTTCCAGGATTCTACAACCTTCTCCTTTTATTCTTGGAATCTCTAAAGTCGGGCCTCTGTCACATATTAAAGTCTTCTTAATTGGGGGGGCTCATCCCCCAATTCTGCAACTTGTGACGAAGAGGACACAGTAGGCACTGCGCGGATGGATCGAATAGCCTGCTGTATTTCTTTTAATTCCTTCTCAACCCTTTCGTACAACTCCTCCTTTGCTCCATATCTCTACAAGAGATCCTCATATGCATCCTCCATGGCTCTACGGACTAGACTAATGTTATCCTCTGTGAGTGTGGCCTCTAGCTAGGGCTTGCTAGCCTGTGTCTTCTTTCTTGTTGAAGGTTTCTGCGGGGAAACCTTCCTTTTCTATGGTGTTACTATTTCAGTAAGGGGATATTTTGGCAGTGTAGCTTTGCCTTCTTCCTACTTTTCCCCTTCCTCCCCTCTTCCTTGTCCATTTAGTTCATCTCCTGTTCCTAGCGAGCCAGATCCATTTTCTTCTGAAGCGTTGCCCTCCTCATCGGTCTTTATATTCTGGAGTTCCTCCTTTTTCTTCTTCTTCTTCACATTGGAATGTCCTACGTACTCGACCCGGGTGATGAGGGGGCTTCCTATGATGTCAGTGTTGGAGAGTTCTGCATCATCGACTGGTACAAGGAACTCCTCTAACCACTCCTTCATGATCTGTTCCATGTCCTCATATGTCAACTTGTAATAGGACTGTAACTCTTCCTTTCTCTCATCTCTGCACATAATGATATAAAGTGTTGATCTACGTGGAATTTAGCTATCAGTATGTACTAGTGCAAGGTGCGTAGTGTAATGCACGGAAATGCTTCTATGGAAACCTTCAGTTGCTGATAGTATGCATGGAACACAAATTTTGACTGCCATTGCTTCGACATGTCATTGGTGTACCACAAGGTATAAAACCTCATGACCAATGATTCCAATGGCTCGATCTTCGGGAAGGTGACTCCTTCCAACATTTTCCTAGCAACAAATGCAATCAACATGAGAATCCAACTAAAATAGAACTTGTATCCTTGATCCTGATCTTCGTGGAAGTATTTTTCAATCTCATTGACGAGGTAACTCGCTCAATTCATTTGCATCCCCTCCATGCATTTAACTGCGAGGTCCACCACAAACCCAATGACCTGTGTGGGGAGATTCTTTCTTACAATAATGCCAGCTATGAGTTGGCAAGCAAGGCTCATTGTGCTATCCTGGATAGAGAATACCTTGTAGCCTCACTTTCCCTTTTCAACTTCGCCATAAGCCTCCTTGATGTACTATTCCAGGGAGCGATCCAAGGTCTTCCTTGGGTAAAAATGCTGAGGTTCGGGTCCCTGCATTCTCAGTCCTGTAATTAGGTGGATCAACACTAGATCCATAGTAATCTGTCAGTCGAGCCACAAGTATCCACCATGGTAGCATGATAAGAGGCATTTAACGCAAGCATTAACCTACTGATGACAGCCAAAATGGGGAATATTCATCACATTTAGTATCGTGGAATATGCAAGCTCCTTAATCCATGGATGGGAGACTAAGCGAGGATTCTTCCCATTCATCTTCATCAAATATCTATGGGGAATGAGCATCGCGTAGTTCTTTCAGGTTAAAGTCATTGTTCTTCAGTAGCGGTGTCTGTCATAATTGGCTCCCAACTACATGTATTCTTTTCAGGATGTATGCAGTGATCAAAAGGTATTCAAATTCATGGGGAATTCTATCACAGTTAACCATGCCAGACAACAACGGGATATAATATGGAAAGATCGACGAGATCTACTTCTGATTCACCATATCTCTGTGGTGCTTACTTCGTTGCTTGATCGCATGGTTGGTATGGACCGAACGTCGTCCAGTCGAAGGGGAATCCTACAGTCCCCTAGTCAACAATGCCTGAATACCTTCAGACATGTCTCTATCATCCATAAAATTGTTAAGAACATCCTTGACGAACTTCTCTAACTCAGTGCGTTCGCCCGACATTGTCACTGTAAAGAGGACATGTCGAGGTAGGCGAGTGGATAAATGGAAAAATGGACAACAACTTCTAGATTTTGAATCATAGCTCGACACATAATTAACTCTCTATTAGCTCAGTTAATCACAGGTGGAAAAAAGTGGTCCCAGCGCAACGTATGATGGGTTAAATAAGCAAGCATCGTAATGGATTCTTCCAACAGGAAGGAATGCTTCCATCAATGAAAATCTTTCCATTATGGCACAATCTCAATGTCCAACAATGGTCTATCCTCCCATAAATGTGTTTCCTAGACGTTTCGGAGCGTCGTTCTAATGGTCCAAGCGCCTCCAACGGTCATATAGCTTCGCCAGGGTGAAGTCCCATTCTACGTGGTTCTGTTGTTCCTGCGAGGTTCAACTCCTGGAAACCTACCTCCTGCGAGTTTCTAGTTTGTAAAGTCTTCCATCTGTTCTCTATAGCTTCCTGTAGTTTTTCTAACTTGGATTTCTTTTTATTGATCTTCCTTGCCTACTTCCTTGTAATCTGATTCTCTTTAATATTCTCTTGAATTCTCTTTCCATTCTTATTCTTATCCTCTCCTAGTGAAGTGACTTCACATTGCTGAGGTGCTCTCAAAGGGTTTGAAGTTAATACCTCTTCTCTTATTAATTCCAGGGTGGGTATGCTTCTTTCTTTCATAGATAGATATGTTAAGCCTCTAAATTGACATCCCCATTACCATATTATACTCCTTATTTACACCTTTTTGTCCTACCTAATCTTGGATAAATGACAAAGAACAATATCTCTAGCCACTTATAAGGTCATGAGGTAAATTATATTTGAATTCATGCATTTTGTGGTTTATTAAGCTAGGAGATTAAATATTTCATGTGCTAATGTTGAAATTGCTATATGTAGTCTTTGAGCTTTGGACAAATCCAGTACTCCTATGTTAGCCAAGCCATCCGGTACTTATGCGCCATATCACCCACTGTCTGAATCCAGTACCAAGAGTGCCTCCTGTTCAGATCCGGTACCTGTAGATCACTCATTGTTTCGATCTGGTACCAACGTCGCAACCTATTTTAGTCTGGTACCAACCAATTGCGTGTTGTTTGAATCCAATACTATCTATTGTGTCTCACCTGTCATGATCCGGTACCAGTAGAAGAAACATAGTATATCGAGTTTATCTCTAGATCGTGCCGAAGATAATTGTTGAATGTTTATTAGATCATCAAATTTTCTAGCAAGACTATGTTGCTAGTTTGATTGTTGCTTCATCCTCATGCACTCTATGTCATGAGGATGAAGCTTAAAATATGTAACCGAATGTGTAAATTTGACAATCGTTGATCTGCTGAAGATTTCACCTCCTTTTGTTTCACGAATGAGACTGTTTAAATAGTCATGGCAAGGATGGTCGGATATATAGAGAGATAGCATAACACAACATGTAAAAGAAACATTTCATATTGTAGAACATATCTCGAGTTTGAGTTTAATAGAAGAATTTCATTTATTTTTATGTCTTGATTATCAATGAATGAATGTGAATTGAATTGGTAGTGTAATCTAATTTCATGTTTTGAGATACGAGTAAGAGTGATGTGTTGATTGAATACCACTTAATGTAGACCCTAAATGCTGACCTATTGAAGTGGCAAGGGCCCATCGCCCAACAGAGGTCAACCTTCTTGTAGACTAGTATTAGCATTTGATTTAAATAGTGTAATTGTTAGACTAGGTGTAGCTTTGATTTCTCAATTTAGTTCATCATCTCTGATAGTTTCAGATGTTAGTAGCACGGTTTAGTTTAGGACTTTGATCATATAGTTTATTAAGATCCTTATTTACTCTGTTTTTGCATATGCCTTGTTTCGGTTTTTATGAATTTGATTTCATTTAGTGAACATATAAGTTGGCAGCAATATTCAAACATATTTTGAAAAGAACTAGTGAATTTTAGAATAGATTATTGTGAGCCACAACAGACCCAATATACTGGCTATTGAACTACCCATGTTATGCCTTGATGATTGATGTGTGATTTCCTTTTCAGAGTGTGATTGCATAATTAGCTTTCTGGGTCAGATAATAGAGTTGATATGTCAAAGGACTCCATATCATACTTGCATGTGCTACAATGGAGTAGATAGCCTCTCTGTGAAAGACAAACAAAGTGTGTTTTAGTTTGATAGTTTTCTTTATTCCTAGCATGCATAATCTAGATTAGTTCTATACTCGTGACATTAGAATTACCTCTCTTATTGGTGTCTTGTAGCTTTGTTGATTATGAATCCTAGATTGATAATTAATGTGTGCATTATACTAATCATATAAGCACCACAACATTTTGGCACTGTTGTCGATGAGTTGCAAATGGTAGGAAGTGATTTTATCTTAGATTGTTTGCATAGCTTTTGAATGATTTTAAGGGATACTTGAGGGAGGAAGATAAAACGTTTAAGACGTGAGTGAAGAGCCACACGGCCACTATAGTGGGGTTTTCCGAAGCCAGGTTTCCTTCTTACCTTCTATACATAATTAGGATTTTTGAGTCAAGTATCAAATTTTTATTTTATGCATAGATATAGAAATAATAAGGGTAGATTTGTAATCTCTAAAGACTTGAAAACAAACCCCCACACTAATTCAATTGACATTGGTGTAGGAAAAACTATGCTAAGAGGAAGTTCAAGGGAAGCCAGTGAGGCTCCAGAAGAAGGACCTAGACTTGAAGAATCAGTATTGGGGCAGATAGAACATGAATCTGCTGAAGGAACTGAACATTTAGAAGACACACAAAATCTAGTCTTTGAACCATCTATCAATGGATGAAGGATACCTAGTGAAATGGCAGAAGAAGAAGGGAATGAAAATGCAGCCACTGAGACTAATACCTTCGGGTTTCCAATCTTGGATATTTCCAGAAACATCAACATGAAGAACATGCCACTATCATCGTTACCCACTTTTAGAGGTATGTCAATGGAAGATCTAGATTTATTTTTATTTGAGTTTGACATATTATGTAGAATCTATAACTATTCAGACGATGTCCAAAAACTTAAGCTTTTTCCATCCACATTAAAGGACTCAGCCTTGAGATGGTTCATGAGCTTAGGAGAAAATACAATTATCTCCTGGGATCAGATGGAAGACACATTTTTATGGAAATACCAAGACTATTGTAAGGACAATGCTAAAAATGACATTTTCAAAATGTAGCAAACCGAAGATGAAAGCCCTGGAGACTACTTAGAAAGGTTCTTATACAACTATCGGAAATAAAAATTATTCACCACAAACCCATCTATAGTAAGAACAATATTTTTGAAAGGTCTTAGAGATGACTACATAGAAGTGTTAAATTTTTTAAGTTCGGGAGATGTGCACGAAAATCCCTTTGTAGAAATTGAAGATTATTGTAGGAGATACTCAAGAGGACAAGCTAAAACAGGAAAAGGACCAAGAGATCATTTTAGCAGAAATTTAAGACAAAACTCAAGGACTATCACCAGAATTGAGTTAGGAAACTTACTAGAAAAATTTAAAACAAACATCTTGATCACAATCAATAACCAGTTAGATACCCTAAAACTAAAAAAGAAACAAGAAGAAGATGTTTTTTTTGCAATCTTTTGTCCTAAATGTAGAAAGAAGAAACCTGAGAAAGAATGCCCATTAAATGTCATAGATGTCCGTGGCCTGTGTACACTAGAGCACCCCACATTTGAATGTCCGAATTTTCTTGAGCTGCAAGCCATTTATAGGGGAGGAGGAGTCTCAGAAGAACAATTGTACCCTTCTAGGAGGCCTCAGAGAGCACAAAACCCCAATGCATTTTATGACCCTAATACAAAATATCAACAACAACAATGGGGTCCTCCTCCAATGCCCTATCCCCAATGGACACCTCAGCAAGCTCAAACTCAACCTTGGAAACAAGGTTGGAGGGGACCTGTGTATGGGAATCCCTCTTACCTGACATATTCATAGTATCCTGCAAACATTTCCCAATTACTACCTAGATTTAACCCACCTCAAATACAAGCTTTACCTCCACCTCTGGTACAACAACAATTCACAGTACCCTTGAACCCTAACTAGCAGCAACAAGTACCTATAAATTCCAATCAACAACCACAAATCCAAGCTGCCCATAACCCTCCTAGACCAACATCAATTCCTGCCCAGCCAATTCCTAACCCCAATAATCAAACCAACCACCCTGTATATAATGAAGAAGCCCAAACCTTTCCCACCTATGAAATTTAACTAAGATCCGGGAAAGTTGTAAATCAATCAAATTCTGGAGTAATAATTCAAGAAGAAAATGATAATCATTCTGAACAAGAAAATACTCAAACCACCCCTGTAGAAGGAGAGACTTACCCTCATATTCAACCCACTTCTCAGTTCGTAGGAGTACCTCAACAAGTTAATATTCCGCCCTACCTTGAAAGACTATTAGAGAAGAAACCTGAGCCACCCTTGCACAAAGAGATAGAGGATGAGTTACGAAATGTATGTGTAAAATAACTCTATTGCAAGCCATTAGGGATATCCCCATATATGCCAAAATCATAAGCGATATTTTCCTTAAGAAACCATGAAGGAAGAAGAAGGAACCTCCCCTTGTTCAGGTGGTAGGAAAATTATCTAAATTTATTTATGAAATGCCATATAAATATAATGACCCTGGGAACCCAGTAGTCACTGTTGAAATTAATGGTATTTCCTTACCAAACACACTCATTGATTTGGTTGCTACAATTAATGTAATGCCTTGTGAAACTATGAAAAATCTTCAAATCAACCAGTTAAGGCCAACCCAAACCATGATAGAGTTGGAAGATAAGCCAATAATTAGCCCCGCAAGAAGTTTAAATGATGTCACAGTCACACTAGCTTCTTGGAAGTATCCAATAGACTTTCTAGTCATCTATTCTAAATCATCCTCCAAAATAGGACACCCTGTGGTTCTTGGCCACCCTTGGCTGGCCACAACAGATGCCTTTATCAGTTGTCGGTCTGGCGATATGACTATATCCAACAACACACATAGCCAAAATCTTGTCCTCTTCCCTCCTACTCAATCGGCACAAGAAATACCTATTTGGATAGAAAACCTTTATGGAGAGGAAGATTGAATCAGAACCCTGTTAACAATTGAAAAATAAAAGGAATGCAAGAACAATCGGATGAAAAAGTCTTAAGTTTATTTTTGCCTGATACGAATTGCATTGAATATCCTAGGTCTTTTGCATAATTTTCACATGTTTTCAGTTTTTAATTTCAACAAAATTGGCATCCTGATATCACCCAATTATATATTTTATCACCAGCTTCTTCAGAGAAGGAACAAAGTACTGAACTTGTTGAGATTAGTCCGGGAAGATCTTTATATATCAACTCCATTTGGGAACTAGAACAAAAGACCCAAGTAATTGAAATGCTCCAAATACAATTTGTTTCCTTTGCATGGGATTATGCAGACATGAAAGGCATTCACCCTGACACATGCACACATCATATCTACACTAATGACCAAATTAGACTAGTTAGGTAGCCTCAGAGAAGGATGAATCCAGCCCTCAAAGATATTGTAAAGGAATAATTGCAAAAACGCCTTCGAGCCAATCTCATATAGCCCATTTCAGATAGTCAATGGATGTATCCACTTGTCATAGTTCCCAAGAAAAATGGTAAGTGGAGAATATGTGTAGACTTTAGGGAGTTGAACAAGGCCACCGATAGGGATTATTTTCCCTTACCATTTATTGATCAGTTGTTCGATACCTTGTCTAGAAAAAATTATTTCTCATTCCTAGATGGGTTTAGTGGTTATAACCAAATACAAATAACACCTGAATATCAAGAAAAATACCACTTGCACCTGCCCATGGGGAACCTATGCTTATAGGGTTCTTTCTTTTGGACTTTGCAATGCCCCAACCACTTTCCAATGGTTTTTCCTAGCCATTTTCTCTGACTTGACCAATGATTGCATAGAAATCTACATGGATGATTTTACAGTCCATGGAGATGACTTCCATGAAGATTTGTCCAGTCTAGAAAAAGTCTTGATTAGGTGTATGGAAACTAATCTTTCCCTAAACAATGAAAAGTCAAAGATGATGCTTATTGAAGGAATTGTTTTGGGACATCACATTTCTGGTTCTGGAATTAGTGTCGATCCTGCAAAGATTCATATTATCACACAAATTAAAATACCTTCCTCACAAAAAGAAGTTCACAACTTTTTAGGGCATGTTGGCTACATAGAAAATTCATTCCAAATTTTACAAGCTTAGCTACCCCTTTATTCAAGTTATTATCTAAAGAAGTTGAATTTAGTTGGAATGATGAATGCCAAGTATCTTTTGAGATTCTAAAAAAGAAATTTTCAAGTACCCCTATTTTAAGAGGACCAAATTGGTCCCTTTCTTTTCATATCTATACCGATTCTTTAGACACAACCATGGGGGAATTTCTTGGACAAAGGGAAAATCAAAAGCCTTGTGCTATTTACTTTGTTAGTAAAAATCTTTCCCCAACAAAAGTTAATTATATAGTCACAAAAAAAGAATTGGTATCTGTAGTCCATGATATCAATAAATTTAGACACTATTTTACAGGATATCAAGATTTTGTACACACCGATCATTCATCCATCAAGTTCTTAATGAACAAAACTATAAGAAACCCTAGAGTTAAAATATGGTTGTTATTATTACAAGAGTTTAATATCAATATTATTGATAGAACTGGTAAGGATAATCTTGTGGCTGATTTATTATATATAATGATTGATATAGGTGTATATCGGTGGCCACCCACCTTTTCCGACAGGCTCAAAATAGTTTTCAGGCAAATTTGGCAATTTACTATTTTTAGCAGTTTTTAACTTCTGGGGCCATTTTGAGGGCCCAAATGAAGGTTTTTCGAGATTGAGGTTCTCAATGATATCCATAGTCATGATTGAGACCCCAAATTAATCTCCTCGACGATACCTTTCCAACAATCTATCATACGCCTAAAATAGAGATCGTATGCAAAAGTTACGGCCCCAGGAAGTTGATGTACTAACTTACCCAAACGGGGCCCACATGACTTTTGGTGCTTCATCTCCTAGGGTTAGGTTTTTGGATGTCTAGGACTTTTGGCATTCATGTGTATTGTAAAAAGGCCTTCAGAGCCTCATTGTACTTATCTTCTTGCAAATGCGAGTAGTCGTCACATCTCTTCTCACAGATAAGTTGCCACCATTCTATCGAGTCTTTCACTCTGCATTTTACAGTCTCTGTACATTTATTTCATTAATAGAAATTATGTATTAATGTATATCTGTGTTTATGGTTGCATCTCTAATATATTTCTGTTATATTATTAAATATTTTTTATATCTCTGTGCATTTCTTTATTATATCTCCGATCTCATTTTGTGTCGAAAATAATCCAAATCAGTGGTATCAGAGAAGGTTGTTCTTGGTCATTTTTTTCAGTGCATGTCCCTGACGAGGTCTGAGTATACAAATTGGGTCTTGAGATTGTCTCTCTTGAGGAAAATCTCTCTCACACACCCAAGAAACCCTCAATGGCAGAATAAAAGAAAAACAACGGAGCAGGTGATCCTATCAGTCTATTGCTTGAATAAGCTCTCATGCGACAGAGGGACAAAATGATGGAGAATTTTTCCCACATCCTTCAACGCCTACCGAAAGAAACAGGCACATCTTCATCAAGTGGTCACTTTGGAGGCACCTCACCTTTCAAGGTACAAGTTAATTTTGATATTCTTGTATTTGAAGGACAGATAGATGCATAAGCCCTAGACAAATGGTTAAATATGCTAGAAGGTTATTTCTCTGTTCACAAATTTTTCGACAAAGAAAATATCACCTTCGCACTCCTTAAAGATCTCCCCCATGTCAAACATTGGTGGGAAACTTATTAGGAGCAGAGTTCCACAGAGGAGTCTGAAATATATGGGGCTGATCCCACTTGGGATTTTTTTGTGGATGCGGTAAAGGAAAAATATTACCATATTGGAAACTATGAGGACCAGTACATGAGATTGACCACACTGCGGCAAGAGAGGGGCCAAGCAGTTCCAGATTTCACCAATACCTTCCATACCTTGCGCACCAAGCTGGGTATTAAAGACTCCGAATGACATTTGGTTATGAAATACTATGGGGCTCTACATAGATACATCCAAACTGAAATTGATTTTCTGGACATCTCATCACTTAGTGCTGCCTATTGATATGTTGTTAAAATCGAGTAGAAATTTAAGAACTAGAAAAAATGGGATTTTGGTTCTGCAAATCCGCAACAACCAAAGTATGACAAAGACTTCCCTAACAAATAGTCTCCTGAAAACCAGTCCAAGCCACATGAAAAGAAGGGTCACAGGAAGACAAAGAAGGACATCGGAAAATGGTGCGATTTCCACAAAATCCCTTGGAACAACATAGATGAATGTCACTCAAAATAGCCATTGGTGGTCGAGATCAAAGACAAGGAGCCAGACCCTAATTCAGAATCTAATTCTGAAAATACTAGTAAAGGACAGATCATTGACGCAGAACCCACTGCGATTGTCACGACCACAACAATTCAACAAGAAGAACTAATAGATACTGAAGAGGGGGAGAACCTTTTTCATTCATAGATGTGGGTGAAGGGGACCCCGTTGCATTTTATTGTTGATAGCGGAAGCTAGAAGAACCTCATCTCAGCAGAGGTCATCAAATAATTGGGATTGTCGACAACACCATACCCGCAACCATACAACATCGGGTGGCTTCGCCAAGGATGAGATCTTCGTGTTAGCCAACAATGTCGATTGTCATATGGCATCCAACCCTTCAAGGATGAGATATTATGTGATGTTTCCCCACTAGATGTCTGTGATGTTCTCTTGGGCCCACCATATATGTGGAAGCGCCACATTGTTTATGAGTCTCGACCCCGCAGTGTCATTGTTTCTCTAGGGGGTCATCTCTACAGAATACCAGAGGTAGTTCTGACTACTGTTCCACCTAAAAAGTGTCGCAAGGTAGTATCTCATACTGCAAAATTCAGCTTCTTCACAATTTGTTCAAAATGGGAACAAAAGGACACTATAACCACTACAGCTTCGCCCCAAGCACCTTCTATCTAACAGAAGCAGGTCGACAAGGTTGCAGCAAAGTGAAACTATTCCTTCTGCACAATGTCCTCTCATGTATCCTGACTTGTTGAACAACCTCAAACTCAACAGGTTCGTGACATAATTCCACAAACTAAGCAACGCGACGTCTCCAGAAAGGAAAGCAGCTCACCAAGATGCAGATTCAGGAAACGCTTTTCCCTTTCCCCTAGGAACTCAACACAATGGAGACCATTTCTTCCTAAGGAGGGAGCATTGATCCAGGTGGATATCGGTGGCCACCCACTTTTTTCGACTGGCTCAAAACAATTTTCTGGCAAATTTGGCAATTTACTATTTTTAGCAGTTTTTAACTTTTAGGGCCATTTTGAGGCCCCAAATGAAGGTTTTTTGAGATAAAGGTTCTCAATGATATCCAAAGGCATGATTGAGCCCCCAAAATGAATCTTCTTGACTATACCTTTCCAACGAGCTATCATACGCCTAAACAGAGATCGCATGCAAAAGTTACGACCCCGGGAAGTTGATGTACTAACTTAACCAAACGGGGCCCACATGACTTTTGGCGCTAAATCTCCTAGGGTTAGGTTTTTTGATGTCTAGGATTTTTGGCATTCTTGTTTATTGTAAAAATTCCTTCGGAACCTCATTGTAATCATCTTCTTGCGAATGCGAGTAGCCGTCACATCTCTTCTTAGAGATAAGTTTCCACCATTCTATCGAGTCTTTCAGTATGCATTTTACAGTCTCTGTACATTTATTTCATTAATAGAAATCATGTATTACTGTATATCAGTGTTTATGTTTGCATCTCTGATATATTCCTGTTATATTATTGAATATCTGTGATATCTCTGTGCATTTCTTTATTATATCTTCGATCTCATTTCATGCCGAAAATAATCTGGATCAACGATTCATTTGGGAGATAATGCACTAGTAGATGATAACTTTCCCGACGAAAAATTGTTTTCTATTTCTACATTTACTCCTTGGTATGCAGATGTAGCTAGCTATCTTGTGACAGGGAATATGCCTCAGAAATTGTCTCCTAGAGAAAAACATAAAGTAATTCATCTAAGTCCAAACTGTATGTGGCATGATGATTGTCTTTATAAAACATGACCAGATTTGGTAATCAGAAGATGTGTAAGGGAAGATGAGATCCATGATATTTTGCAAGACTTCCATGATGGGCCTTGTGGAGGCCATTTTGATGACAAGAGAACCGCCTATAAAGTTATGAAATCTAGTTATTATTGGCCTAATATTTTCAACGATGCCAAAACTTATGTATCCAATTGTGATGAATGCCAACGAATGGGTAAGCCTACTGCACGAGACCAAATGCCACTTTAAGCCCAAGTAGTCATTGAATCTTTCAAGAAATGGGCATTAGATTTTGTAGGGCCTATTAATCCTACTTCTAAAAATAAAAAAGTATATACTTGTATGTACTGACTATGTGACTAAGTGGGTTGAAGCAAAATCTTTATTGTCTGCAAGTGAACAATTAGTGGTAGATTTCCTTTTTAACAACATTTTTACTATATTTGGTGTACCTCAAGAAATTGTGACCGATCAGGGGACTCAATTTACCTCTAATCTTGTCAAAGTTGTTACATAACAGTACCAAATCAAGCACATGAAATCTACACCTTACCCACAGGCAAGTGGGCAAGTAGAATCTACCAACAAAGTTATTGAGTCCATTCTTACTAAAACAGTACAGCTACACCACAAAGATTGGGTTGATAGATTACTAGAAGCCTTATGGGCTTATAGAATCACTTGGAGGAATACAACAGAACATACACCTTATGAGTTAGTGTACGGGAAGCAGGTGCTTGTCCCCATAGGATTCCAGATCAAAACCTTCAGGTTTGTTGTACAAGTTGGCATGAACTTAGATGAATCCCAACAACAAAGACTCTTGCATCTTAATGAGCTAGATGAAATCAGACGGGAAGGACTTCAAAGAACCACTCTTATTCAAGAGCAGAGGAAAAAATGGCATGACAAGTATCTCAAAAAGAAAAAATTTCAACCGAGAGATTGGGCCTTGTTGTATGACAACAGGTTTAAGAACCTCAAAGGTAAGTTAACTACTCGTTGGTTGCAACCTTATGAGATTGACATTGTTTATGATAATGGTTCAATCAGGATAAATACAATTGACGAACATCAGACACCCCTACTCATGAATGGTCACAGATTGAGAATTTATAACAAACCCTTGCCAAAAGAGGAATTTATAACATGTGTGCTACAGAATTCAGATATGCAGGTGATCAGTAAGGAAGGAGATATTCCTACTGATCCACATTGATTGATTGATTGATTTTTAAAATTTTTACATAGGTGTGTGGGTTGTGTTTTATTAATAAGATGAAGGTAACAATGGATTTTTACCTCTGTTTTAATTTCACATTTTATTTTTGTTAGTAGATTTATGTAAGTTATTTGATCTTTCACGAACTTACTAAAACATCAGTTTTTAAGCATAAAAAATACTCTGTTCTGGTCTGGTACCATCACTGCTGATCCGACACCAGAAACTCTATTTTGGTCTGGTACCAACACTGTTGATTCGATACCAGAAACTCTATTCTAGTCCGGTACCAGAAGTCCTGTGCTAGTCTGGTACTAGAAGACTGTCCTTATCCGATACTATTAGGACATACCATCTAATTGACAAAGAATGTTGTGCCTATTTCAAATATCTAATGTCAATTAATATGAAGTATGAATCCTTGCAGTAACCATTTAAGATGGAACCAAGGAGGTGACTGCAGCATCAAATGACATCTTTCATGACGCAATAATTTATTTTGGTTTTGTTTCTTGAAAGTGAAGTATTGTAATTTCTTTTGGTTTTGTTGCTTGACAGAGAAAAATTGTAATTTCTTTTGGTTCTGTTGCTTGACAGGGAAGTATTGTAATTTCTTTTGGTTCTATTGCTTGACAGGGAAGAATTGTAATTTCTTTTGGTTCTATTGCTTGACAGGGAAGTATTGTAATTTATTTTGGTTATGTTTCTTAACAAGGAAGTATTTTAATTTATTTTGGTTCTTTTGCTTGACAACGAAGATATAATTTCTTTTTCCAATATTGTTTAAAGAACCATGCTTAATATAATTTAAATTTTAGAGGTTTCCTTCATCAAACATTCCATTACAAACAACATTAGTATTTCAGCATGATTAAGGGGATTGAAAATATTAGCCTGCAAGTAACTATTTCACCCTAACTAGACTTCAACAGTAATCATTATATTATCTTTACTAAAGATTATCTTATGAGTATATGAACACTCTCTGTCGTGGGCACACTAGGAAACTTTTATGGAAGAGGATGCATCAATACCCTAAGGTAACTTTAGGTCATTCTCTTATGGACAAACTCAGACAAACCATACATCTAGATTATTCTAAAGAAATAACATACATACATGAGTTTACTTTTCCTTCAAACAAATCTTTAAAGACATTCAAACAAGATAGTATATCTTCTAACCCAATACCATCCCAACCTGTAAAAGGATTTTCAGATGAGCCTCCCCCTGTTAGCAAACTCCATATTAACAAACACAATGAATACTACAAGCAAATGTCCATTTGATAATTACCCTAAGTCAACTTTACCGGTCTAACATCTAAATCCTACATTACCCAAGAATGAAACTTCTTAAGAGTTGGACCCTGACTAGGGAGTCTAATCTACTTATACTATGAAATTTATCCATAACATCTAATGATAGTAAATATCTGAAGCAAGTTAGGTTGGATCTGTTCTTATGGAAAAATACAAAAACCTCTCTGTTTTCATTGTTGAATGTTGTATTTGTCAATAAGTCATCAGAAGAAAGGCAATTTCATTTTAACAACAAATAAGGCATGAGATCATATGCTAGGTGACATATGTACTTTTGGAATTTGATTTGGTTTCTCTTCTCTTATCAATTTTATTTCATTGTGATACACTGTGTCAGATCTTTTTTCATAAGGATATGTAACACCTTTTGCATGGGGGAGGGTCAATGAGCCCCTTTCAAGACTCTTTTACAGACTCACATCTCATCTTCAAAGACCAACATGTTCACCTTACAACCCTACAGAACCAGACACAAAGGAAGAAATTAAAAAAAAATCACAAAATAAAGAAGTTTCATGAAGTACAGGAAATTCGAGTACTAATCCTCCAGAAAATTCCAGCCTAAAAGATGAACTCTGATAATCTGCAAGCTTCAAATACAAGGCAATGCTTCTGGTCATTAATATGATATGGGTATTGGTTATGCAATGGTAAAAGAAAAGGCAACATGATATTGTTTATTTTCCTTTTCTTATAAAACTACAATAGGTATGAAATTGTATACTAGATCTTATGACCTTATTTTTAAAACCATGTGCTTAACTTTTACTTATCTCATACCCATATGCTTAACCTTAATCAATTTCCTCACCACATAAGAGCTTGAAAATACGTTGAGGGAAAAATCACATCAAATGTGTGAATATAGTTATGAATGGAAATCAATAATGATGAGCCACGACTTTAAACCAAGAACGTGTTTTACCCTTAGTAATCACAAATCTACCTCATATCATTCAACATCAAATTCTCCGCTTGAAGGTCCAATCGCCTATCCCAAACAACAATGATGTTTTTCTACCAAACGTCCCGTTCACATCATTATACTAACATGCATAAATGAAATGGCTTATCTGGGTGGCGAAGCCATCCAGATGAGCCTCATCTCATCTTAATTTCCTTCACAACATATTTACTTAAAACCACCTTTCAAATTATTGACACCATCATTGTTTTCCCTACCATTACCCATCTTTCTCCATTTTAGAGCCTACTCCTCTCTACAATATCCAATACCAAACCCTTACTCTCACAGTTGACTAAAACTCTTACACTACAACCCGATATACACTTACAATTTATAAGGATGGTTGTGAGGTGACATGAACTGATCTTCCAGATTTATAGGGAGACCGAGGAGTTCCATCTATGTAGAGATAAGTATGATAGATCGGGTTGGATGTCGTTTTTAGAAAAAATCACAGGTTTTGATGAGGGGGATCTCATGCATTTATCTAAAGTTACGATGGAGAGTTTTTTCACATAAGCAACCTGCAACTGACAATCAATGAAGCAACATTAAGGGAGGCCACGGGATTACCTAGCATAGGAGACAAGTATTTCAAAGTAGTAGGAATCAATAAGGAAATGTGCCAAAGATTTCAAAAAGAAGACCATCAACACCCTGATTGGAAAAAGGGGATTTCTGGAAACTATATCAAGGAGGAATATCATCCAATGCTTGCTAGTATCCAACGATTCCTTACTTGTGAAGGTAGGTGTGCTATAACTTTCCTATATCACCTTATGCTTTTATTGCACTTTGAAGGAGGTCCTAAAATTGAATTTCCATAATTTTGATGGATGATCCTGAACAACATGGTGAGAGGTGTCAAATCCTTATCTAAAACTGAGAAGACTAGTATTTATCATCAGGGTCTTATCAAAATGCTAGTTATACATGAAATCAGAAAGAAAAGGTTTAGTTGGAAAACCCTCATCACTCAACACCTTTCCACAGAAAATGAACCTATAGAAGAAGCCCAACCTACTCCAGATGAACATGAGGAACCTAAGAAGAAAAAGGGCAAGAAGGACAAGGTAGCTCCATCATCCTCCAAAGAAGTGAGCCAAAAAGATAAAGATAGGATGCAAAAAGACCGAAAAACTCATAACTCTTCGAGTAAACAAGTAGGGCTCTTTTCCTCAGTTAATAAGGATCTTAAAAGTCAGGAATTGAAATATAAATCTGAATTAGTAGAAGAGATCTCAGAAGTAGCGCTTGGGGAGAAGGGTCATAAATCAAAACCCTTGAGGAAAGAGAAGAATAAAGGTGAACAATATATAGAACAATCTCCTATAACCATTCCACAGATAGAAAAGAGGAAGAGGAAACTTTTTAACACTTCTGAAAAGAAGACTTCATCACCTCCTTCTAAGAGAACCATAAGGAGCATGGAAAAGAAAAGAAGAGTAGTTGTTAGTGCTCTTACACATGAAGACCCAACAAATTTTATCTCCTCCCCTTTACACCTACCAGTCCAGGATGACATTCCTAGCTTAACTGAAGAGCAAGTTACTATTACTTTGTGTGGGATGAGAGAGGAAGTGGAGGAAAGAGAACACATCCAGTTGGAAAAAATGGAGTTAATGAAGACCTTAAGAAAAGAACAGATGAGGAAGAAGATTGAGGAGATACAAAAATAGAACCAGGAACTAAAACAAGAGGTGAAGGAATACCAACTAATGGATAGGTATATCAAGAAGGAAAATGAAAAACTAAAGGAAACCAACCAGAAACTCCAAGATGACCATGAAGAGACTTCTAATAGGCTAAAAAAGGTACTAAAACTCTTGCAATATATTAGGGTCATAAAAAGGGAGTTGAAGGGAGAAGCCTCAACTATCAAGATAATTGATCCAAAGCAGTAAAGCAAATTGAGTCTCAAGTTTTGTAAAATTTTGAGTATGTTTCAGTTGCATGAGGACATGCAATGATTTTGGCATGGGGGAATGTTGAGCGTATAAATTGACATCCCTATTACCATATTTTACTCCTTATTTACACCTTTTTGGCCTACCTAAGCTTGGATAAATGACAAAGAACACTATCTCCAGCCACTTATAAGGTCATGAGGTAAAGTATATTTGAATTCATGCATTTTTTGGTTTATTAAGATAGGAGATTAAATATTTCATGTGCTAATGTTGAAATTTCTATATGTAGCCTTTGACATTTTGACAAGTCCGGCACTCTTATGTTAGCCAATCCATCCAATACTTATGCGCCAGATCACTCACTATCTGAATCTGGTACAAAGAGTGCCTCATGTTCAGATTCGATACCTGTATATCACTCATTGTTGCGATCTGGTACCAACGCTGCAACCTGTTTTAGTCCGATACCAACCAATTGTGTGTTGTTCGGATCTGGTACTATTCACCGTGTCTCACCTGTCATGATCTGGTACTAGTAGAAGAAACAAAGTGTGTCGTGTTTAGCTCCAGATCGTGCCTAAGGTAATTGTTGAATTTTTATTAGATCATCAAAGTTTATAGCAAGAATATGTTAAGCTAGTTTGATTATTGCTTCATCCTCATGCACTCTGTGTCATGAGGATGAAGCTTAAAATATGTAACCGAATGTGTAAATTTGACAATCATTGATCTGTTGAAGATTTCAACTCGTGTTTCACAACTGAGACTGTTTAAATAGTCATGGCAAGGATGGTGGGATATATAGAGAGATAGGATAACACAACATGTAAAACAAATGTTTCATATTGTAGAACATATCTCGAGTTTGAGTTTAATAGAAGAATTTCATTTATTTTTATGTCTTGATTATCAATGAATGAATGTGAATTGAATTGGTAGTGTAATATAATTTCATGTTTTGATATCCGAGTAAGAGCGATGTGTTGATTGAAGAACACTTACTGTAGACCCTAAACGCTGACCTATTGAAGCGGTAAGGGTCCACGGCCCAACAGAGGTCATCCTTCTTGTAGAATAGTATTAGCATTTGATTTCAATAGTGTAATTGTTAGACTAGCTGTAACTTTGATTTCTCAATTTATTTCATCATCTCTGACAATTTCAAATGTTAGTAGCATGGTTCAGTTTAGGATTTTGATCATATATTTGCTTAAGATCCTTATTTACTCAGTTTTTGCATAAGCCCTATTTTGTTTTTTATGAATTTGATTTCTCTTATTGAACATAGAAGTTGGCAACAATAGTCAAACATATTTGGAAAAGAACTAGTGAAGTTCACAATAGATTATTGTGAGCCACAATAGACCCAATATACTAGCTATTGAACTACCCATGTTATGCATTGATGATTGATGTGTGATTTCCTTTTCAGAGTGTGATTGCATAATTAGATTTCTAGGTCAGATAAAAGAGTTGATCTGTCAAAGGACTCCATCTCATACTTGCATGTGCCACAATGGAGTAGATAGCCTCTCTTTGAAAGACAACCAAAGTGTCTTTTAGTTTTATAGTTTGATTTATTACTGGCATGCATAATCCAGATTAGTTCTATACTCATGACATTAGAATTACCTCTCCTACTGGTGTCTTGTAACTCTGTTGATTACGAATCCCAGATTGATAATTAATGTGTGCATTATAATAATCATATAAGAAGCACAACAAGATCCTTCAAACTTTCTTGCATTCCCTCAACTTCAACAGTTAATTCCCTTACCTTCTACTACTGTGACTTAACTTCTCGTTCATCTATCAGGCGATCTATTTTTTTATCTATGAAATCCCTTAGTTCCTGCGTTTTCTTTTCTGTAGCTTCTTCCTCTAATTTCTTTCTGATCTCATCCTTTTCAATCCAAGTCTTTCCTAATAAAAGTGGGAAAGGGGTGTTGTTCTCAACAGACTTAATGACTTCAAATCCCTCTTCAACCGATGTTCCATGGATAATAATAGGTACATGAGTAACTCTTCCACATAAGGTTATCATCTTTCCTTTGAACAATCCTATCCTTCCCAGTGAAGGTACCATAGCAGGATTTCCCAAAATTTTCCAAGTTCCTTATGTCATAATATTCACTAGTGTTTCCTCATCTAAGACACAGTCTATGTCGAAGTCTCATATTCTTGTACTTATGCGTTGTTTCACTTTCATGATCTCTGGTAAACTAATATCTTTATGAACATCCATCATTTCTTTCAATTGCACTAATGTAGTTTGAACTTCCTCTGATCTGTTCTCTTTCTGGTTCTATAACACGTTCTTAGTCTCTAGACTTTCATTTTATTGTCTTATGTCCTTTCAACTTTAGCAATCATCCTTGGACAATCCTCAACCTCATGACCAACAATTTTACAACAAAGAAAAATAGGACCTGCACCCATACATTCTTTATCAAGATGTTCCAATATTCTATTGATACAGGTGTATATTGGTGGCCACCCACTGTTTACAATTGGATCAAAATAGTTTTCTGGCAATTTTGGTAATTTACTATTTTTAGCAATTTTTCACGTCATGAACTGCCAGAGTTGTTTTGAGGCCCTAAACAAATTTTTTTGGGAAAACAGGGAGAAACATGGAAGTTCCTTTGATGTTTATCACTCAAAAATTGTAGTCCTCGGATAGATCTTTCTAACAGTGTATCGAGCTCCCCAAATGAATATCGTATGCAAAAGTTACACCCTCGGGAAGTTGACGTATCAACTACCTCCATCGGGGCCCGCAAACCATTTGGATTTCCATCTTCCGGGGTTAGGGTTTTGGATTTTACTCATGTTAAAAATTCCCTTTGAGCCTCATTGAAATAATCATCTTCTTGCCAATGCGAATATCTGTCACATCTCTTCTCAGAGATAAGATGCCACCATTCTAACTCTGTATTTTTACAGTCTCTGTACATTTATTTCATTAATAGAAATCGTGTATTACTGTATGTCTATGACTCTTTTTATATTTATGATATATATATGTTATATTGTTGTCTCTCTTGTAATATATCTGAATATTTCTATGTTATATCTTTGCTCTCATTTCGTGCCGAAAATAATCTAGATCAGTGGTATCAGAGCAGGATGCTCTTGATCATTTTTTTTCAGTGCATGTCCCTGACGAGGTCCGAGTATAGAAAGTTGGGTCTCTAGCTTGTCTCTCTTGAATAAAATCTCTCTCGCATGCCCAATAAACCGTCCATGGAGGAAGAAAAGAAAAATGATGGAACAAACAATCCTATTAATCTGTTGCTTGAGCAAGCTCTCACGCTACAGAGGGACGAAATGATGAGGAATTTTTCCCACATCCTTCAACGCCTGCTAATAGAAAGAGGCACATATTCATCAAACAACCACTTTGGAGGCACCTTGCCTTTCAAGGTACAAGTTAATTTTGATATTTCTGTATTTGAAGGACAGATAGGTGCAGAAGCCCTAGAAAAATGGTTTGTTGAAATAACTAAGACAGCTAAGAGGGGGAGGGGGGGAATCAGTTGTAGTTGAGCTTAAACAATTTTAATTCTATTAAAACATTATTAATCTTTCTTCAAGTGATCATCAAAAATATACAACATATGGACAGTAAAAGTAAAGCGCATTAGTCACACATAAGATATACACAGAGACATATTTTTCACGAGGAAACCCATAAAGGGAGAAAACCTCTTCTTCTTCAAAATGATAGGAAATCTTCTAGGTTCTGTACATCATCTATAATTGAGAACCAACTCAATGTGAAGATACTACCTCTACTTTACAAGCTGCAACTTGTTTGAGAGCACCAACTCAATGTGAAGATACTACCTCTGTTTTACAAGCTGCAACTTGTTTGAGAGCACCAAATCTCTGGTTTCTCTAGCACCCACTAGAAGGAAGCACCAACTTCCTTAATGTTCCAGCACCAATTAGATGGAATCACCAATTTCCAGTTACACGGGCTTTAACCTGTATAACAAAGAACACTTGTTCTCCCTTGCACCACCCTACCACCCTTGTTTCTCTGGATGCAACCAGATGGAAGCTACAACTTCCTGTGTTCAAGATCTCACTTGAACTTCTAAGTAAAATAGTCCTCCCGCACACCTCCCAACCTCCCTATAATAAGTATGAATAAATAAACAGTCAACTATGAAGATAAATCAATTCTTACCAATCTTTCTTCGTTCTGTAAATCTGGTCTTCTATTAACTGTTCTGTTATTCTTCTCTTCCTTTGTCTTTTCAGCAGGACTACTCTGCATCATCTTGTTCTTTCATTATACTCTGCTTCTGCTTCTCTTCATCATATGTTACTCTTCTTTGAGTTTCATCTCACACTGTGCATATTTTCAATCTCACACAACACATTCTATAATTTTTTCTTTCTTACAATTTCACTCATTTTTCATAGAGAACAACCAACCACACACAGTCTGTCTCATTTTCTTTTATACACACTTATGTGGCGGTTGTACTTCACATTTCGTTAGGAAAAAGAAAGACAACTGTTCAAGCAACTAAAATGCCAACTGATTGGCAATCACGAGTCTATTTCGCTAACAGATTCGTAACTGAGGAGTTAGTTGTGAGAGAGAACAATATACCTCCGATCTTTGTTTAAATTCACCTACACCGTTGGATTGGCTTCATGAGATCTTGCATTCATTTCGGCATTTCTGTGGCCAAGCTTAGCACCTCTATATTATACCTCCATCTTCCATCGATGTGATCAATAGCTATGACCACGCGCTTATGCATAGAGCACTTTTGCGATTTCTCTTTTTGTGAATTTCAACACTATGCTCCATTGACCCCAAGTCAGCGAAATATCAATTGCTTGCCACATGTCTTATGACTCGATGGTCCAGATCTAATCTTGATTCAATGGCTGTGATTGAATCACGATTTCGTATATCATGATTTCGACATTCTTGTTGCATTGTTCTCTATGTCGCAATTCGCGAAACTCCGATATGGAGCTAGATCAACGGTCCAGGTCTGATCTTGATTTGATGGCTGTGATTAAGCCGTGATTTTGCATATCACGAAATCAGGATTCCTATGGATGATATTACTTGACATCTCCAACTCTTGATCCCCGAAACTTCGACATGGACTGAAATCAATGGTCCAGATTTTCTCTTGATTTAATGGCTGCGATTAAGTCGCGATTTTTCATATCGTGAAATCAGGATTCCTGTGGATGATATTACTTGTCATCTCCAACTCTCGATCCCTGAAACTCCGACACGGACTGGAATCATTGGTCTAGATTCAATGTCAATCTGATGGCTGAGATTAAATCGCGATTTCGCATATCGTGATTTCGAGAGATTAAGGAACATCGTTCCTTTGACTCTCCAGTCAGTGAACTGACGATCTATCCCCACGTGTTCTACCCGTAAATGGACAGTCCTCCTTCCTTCGGAATTTTGTACGCCCACTTCTCCTTGTACTTTAAAGAACGTGCAGGTTCTCCTTGATCCAACGATGGTCGGGTCTTGCACTTGGATCTAACATCTTAGATCTGTCCTCCTCTTCAGTTCTCTTCTTGTCAACATTCAAATCTAACATCCCTTGTTCTTTCGGGATTTTTGAATGGGATCCAACAATCACAGATTCTTCTCAAACTTTATGGGCCTTCGATCATTCAATCAATGTTGTGTTTCCTTCGATCATTCGACCTTCCTGAACTTATATTCTATTTGCTTGTCGATTACAAACTTCCTGTACTCATGCCATCTTCATTGTTGTACTTGCCATCAATGACAAGCATTCACAGTCTGTTAAATATTTTCCATTAACTGTCTGTGAAATATTTTCCAACAATCTCCCCCTTTGGCATTGATGGCAACACAAGCACCCACATGCATTCGGACTCAACTTCTCCTCCCGAACTCTTTTCTCCCCCTTTGACATCAATGTCAAAGAAGAAACATTCTTCCCCTGATCTGTTGCAAAACATACTCCCCCTGTCGACTATAAGCTTATTGGAAATACACCAGATATTCAATAAGTACTCCCCCTGACCAGGTGAACATATTAGACACAAGTAATTATAACCCCCAATTTTTTACGAAGCTATCCAAAAGGGGTCACTGCTAAAGGTTTAGTAAAGATATCAGCCATCTGTTCTTTGGAAGGAATATAATTCAACTAAACAATTTTGTTTGTAACTTGTTCTCTGAGAAAATGGTACTTTATTGGAATATGCTTAGTCTTGGAATGAAGAACAAGATTCTTGGAGACACTAATGGCACTGGTGTTATCACAATGAATTGGAATAGGATCAATGTAAGTTACCTTCAAATCTGCAAGAGTTTGTATCATCCATAAAATTTGTGTGCAGTAAGTAGCAGCAGCAATGTATTCTGACTCTGTAGTGGATAATGAAATGGATCCTTGCTTTTTACTAAGCCATGCAACTAATGAGTCACCCAGAAAGAGTGCTCCTCCACTGGTTCTTTTTCTCTCATCAACACAGTTTGCCCAGTCTGCATATGAATAAGCAGTTAACTGGAAATTCTGATTTCTAGGATACCACAGTTCGTAAGTCATTGTTCCCTTCAAGTATTTAAATATCCTTTTGATAGCTACCAAATGACTTTGTTTAGGAGCAGACTAAAAACGACCTACCATTCCAACAACTTTCATTATATCAGGACAGGATGTTGTGATGTACAGAAGACTACCTATCATGGAGCGATATGTCCTTTGATCGACATCAGGTGAGATATAATCTTTACTCAGCTTGCAACCAACCACCATAGGTGTGTTAACTGTAGAGGAATCTTCCATCTGAAATTTCTTCAACATCTCTTTCAAATATTTTTCTTGAGAAATAAAAATTCCTTCAGAGCTTTGTTTTACTTGTAGGCCAAGAAAGTATGACAGTTCTCCTATCATGGACATTTCAAATTCTATTTGCATAGAATTAGCAAACCATTGGACAAATGATTCATTAGTACATCCAAAAATAATATCATCTACATAAACCAAAACAACTAGTAAATTATCACCTTCAGACTTAATGTAAAGGTTACTGTCAACAGTACCTTTCTTGAACCCTTTTTCTTGTAGAAATTTGTC
>ML784819.1:725652-749514 GCA_009831015.1 Picea engelmannii
TCAACTTTGAATTTCTTTGTTGATTTAGAATGGAGGTTAATTCTTCTGAGGCTTTAATACTTGGCAGATTTTGATGATACAATCCTTTAAATTTCTCCATTTCTTTTCTAGTTTTTACTATCTCTTCTTCTAAGACTTCACACATGACTTTCTTCTCTGAAAATTGTTGTTTCAGTATGTCTTCTATTTTCTTTGCCTCTTCTAATTCCACTTTCAGCAGAGCAAAGTCTTCATCAGGTTTTTTTACTGTCTTTCTCGAATTGTGTCAACAATTGTTTTTTCTTTCTGTTCTTAATTCTGAGTCTATCAATTTCTTCCAGTGCACTGATCAGTTCTCCTTCCAAATCAATCATAGATTCTTCATCATTATCATCACTTCCTGTTCTTTTATTATCATAATCCTCCTTGGCCATAAGCATGAATTCATTTGCCTTATCTTCACAGGATGAGTCACTGTTGGTGTCTTCTGAGGAATTGTCATTATTTGCAACTAAACTTTTCTTCTTATTATATTTCTTGTATTTGTACTTTTTTTCATCATCGGAGTTCTAGTCCTTTTTCTGATGGGGACACTTAGATGCAAACTGACCTATCTTACCACAGTTAAAGCATTTGAAGGGAAACTTCCCTTGATATTTTCCTTACCCTTTCTTTAACCTTCTCACAAATTTTGCCTCAATATCATCTAATTCTGAATCAGTATTCTTGTCTGCTTTAAAAGATGCTTCTCTAGTACTGGATTTATCTTTGTTAATTCTCATTTCATATGCAGTTAGAGTTCCTAGAAGTTGATCAATGGACAGAGTTTTAAGATCATTTAATTCTTCTATCGCAAAGACTTTTGGATTAAATTTATCAGGCAGAGATCTTAAAATCTTCTGAACTAAGAGTGAGTCATCAAACTTCTCACCAAGACCCTTCATGGCATTTGCAAGTTCTTCAACTCTTCAAAATACTTGCTAATTGTTTCATCTTCATTCATCTTTAGTTGTTCAAATTTCAATCTGTATGTTTGAAGTTTGGCATCTTTTACTTTCTCATTTCCTTCATAACTGTTGATAAGTTTATCTCACATTGCATTGGCAGTATCAAGATGCATCACCTTTACAAAATCAACTTCATCAAGTCCATTCATTATAGAATTCATATCCTTAGCATTAAAGCTAAACTCTAACTTATCATCCTTGGAGGCTAGCACAACAGGCTTTGTATAGCCAGTCTCTACTACATCCCAAACGTCAGGACCCAAGGCCATTAAATATGTTCTCATTCTAATCTTCCAGAAGGCAAAATTTGTTCCATCGAATAGAGGGGGCTTAGAGGCTGAAGTTCCTTCATGACTTGTCATGTTTAATCTTATAGATCTACCTTTGAATAAAAGGAACCCGCTCTGATACCAATTGTTGAAATAACTAAGACAACTGAGAGGGGAGGGGTGAATCAGTTGTAGTTGAGCTTAAACAATTTTAAGTCTATTAAAACATTATTAATCTTTCTTCAAGTGATCATCAACAATATACAACATATGGACAGTAAAAGTAAAGAGCATCAGTCACACATAATATATACACAGAGACATATTTTTCACGAGGAAACCCATAAAGGGAGAAAACCTCTTCTTCTTCGAAATGATAGGTAGTCTTCTAGGTTCTGCACATCATCTATAATTGAGCACCAATTCAATGTGAAGCTACTACCTCTATTTTACAAGCTGCAACTTGTTTGAGAGAACCAACTCTCTGGTTTCTCTAGCACCCACTAGAAGGAAGCACCAACTTCCTTAATGTTCCAGCACCAACTAGATGGAAGCACCAACTTCCAGTTACACAGGCTTCAACCTGTATAACAGAGAACACTTGTTCTCCCTTGCACCACCCTGCCACCTTGGTTTCTCTGGCTGCAACCAGATGGAAGCTACAACTTCCTGTGTTCAAGATATCACTTGAAATTTTGAGGACAACAGTCCTCCCGTGCACCTCCCAACCTCCCTATAATAAGTATGAATAAATAAACAATCAACTATTCCGATAAATCAATTCTTACCAATATTTCTTTGTTCTGTAAATAAGGTCTTCTATTAACTGTTTTGTTATTCTTCTCTTCCTTTGTCTGTTCAGCAGGACTACTCTGCATCATCTTATTTTGTCATTCTGCTTTGCTTCTGCTTCTCTTCATCATCTGTTACTCTTCTCTGAGTTTCATCTCACACTGTGCATATTTTCAATCTCACACAACACAATCTATAATTTTTCCTTTCTCACAGTTTCACTCATTTTTCATACAGAACAACCAACCACACATAGTCTGTCTCATTTTCTTTTATACACACTTTTGTGGTGGTTTCACTTCACATTTCCCTAGGAAAAAGAAAGACAATTGTCCGAGCAACTGAAACGCTAACTGATTGGCAATCATGAGTCCGTTTTTCTAACAGATTCGTAACTGAGGAGTTAGCTGTGAGAGAGAACAATATCCCTACGATCTTTGTTCAAATTCACCTGCACCATTGGATTGGCTTCATGAGATCTTGCATTCATTTCAACATTTCTGTGGCCAAGCTTAGCACCTCTAGCTTTTACCTCCATCGTCCATCGATGTGATCAATAGCTATGACCACGCGCTTATGCATAGAGCGCTTTTGCAATTTCTCTTTTCATGAATTTCAACACTATGCTCGATTGACCCCAAGTTAGCGAAATATCAATCGCTTGCCACATGTCTTATGACTCGATGGTCCAGATCTGATCTTGATTCAATGGCTGTGATTGAATCACGATTTCTCATATCGCGATTTCGACATTCTTGTTGCATTGTTCTCTATGTCACGATTTTTGAAACTCCGATATGGAGTTAGATCAACGGTCCAGATCTTATCTTGATTTGACGACTGCGATTAAGTCACAATTTCGCATATCACAAAATCGAGATTCATGTGGATGATATTACATGACATCTCCAACTCTCAATCCTCGAAACTCCGACATGGATTGGAATCAACGGTCCAGATTTGCTCTTGATTCAACGGCTGCGATTAAGTCGCGATTTAGCATATCGCGAAATCAGGATTCCTGTGGATGATATTACTTGTCATATCCAACTCTCGATCCCTGAAACTTCGACATGGACTGGAATCATCGGTCCAGATTCAACCTTAATCTGACAGCTGAGATTAAATCTCGATTTCTCATATCGCGATTTCGAGAGATTAAGGAACATCGTTCCTTTGACTCTCTAGTCAGTGAACTGACGATCTATCCCCACGTGTTCTACCCGTAAATGGACGGTCCTCCTTCTTTTGAAATTTTGTACGCCCACTTCTCCTTGTACTTTAAAGAACATGCAGGTTCTCCTTGATCCAACGATGGTCGTGTCCTGCTCTTGGATCTAACATCTTAGATCTATCCTCCTCTTCAACGCTCTTCTTGTCAACATTCAGATTTGACGGCCCTCGTTCTTTCAGTATTTTTGAATGGGATCCAACGATCAGAGATTCTTCTCAAACTTTACAGGCCTTCGATCATTCGATCAATGTTGTGTTTCCTTCGATCATTCGACCTTCCTGAACTTATCTTATGTTTTCCTGTCGATTACAAACTTCCTCTACTCATGCCATCTTCGTTGTTGTACTTGCCATCAATGACAAGCATTCGTTGTCTGTTAAATATTTTCCATTGATTGTCTGTGAAATATTTGCCAACATGGTTAAACCTGCCAGAAGGTTATTTCTTTGTTCACAATTTTTCTGACAGAGAAACGATCACCTTCACACTCCTTAAATCTCTCCCCCATGTCAAACATTGGTGGGAAATTTACTGGGAGAAGATTTCCACAAAGTATTTTGGAATATATGGGGTCGGGCCCACTTGGGATTTTTTTTTGGATGCTGTAAAGGAACATTATTACCCTATTGAAAACTATGAGGACCAGTACATGAGATGGACCACACTGCAGCAAGAGAGGGGCCAATCAGTTCTGGATTTCACCAATACCTTCCATACCTTGTGCACCAAGATGGGTATCAAAGACTCTGAATGACATTTGGTTCTGAAATACTGTGGGGCTCTACACAGATACATCCAAATTGAAATGCATTTTCTGGACATCTCATCACTCAATGTTGCTTATCAATATGTTGTTAAAATCAAGTAGAAATTTAAGAACTAGAACAAATGGGATTTTGGGTTTGCAAATACGCAACGAACAAAGTATGATAAATACGACCCTAACAAACAGTTTCCCGAAAACTAGTCCAAGCCACAGGAAAAGAAGGGTCATGGGAAAACAAAGAAGAACGCTAGAAAATGGTGCGATTTCCACAAAATCCTCTGGCACAACACTGATGGATTTTGCTCAAAATAGTTATTGGTGGCTGAGATCAAAGACAAGGAGCCGAAAATACTATTAAAAGAAAGATCATTGATGCAGACCCCAATACTATTGTCGTGACCGCAACAATTCAACCAGAAGAACCAACATATCCTGAAGAGGGGGAGTGCCTTTTTCATTCACATATGTGGGTGAAGGGGACCCCGATACATTTTATTGTTGATAGTGGAAGCCAGAAGAACCTTATCTCAGCAGAGGTCATCAAACAATTGGGATTGTCGACAACACCACACCCACAACCATACAACATCGGGTGGCTTCGCCAAGGACGAGATCTTTGTGTCATCCAACAATTATGATTGTCATACGACATCCAACCCTTCAAGGATGATGTATTATGTGATCTTTCCCCACTGGATGTCTATGATGTTCTCTTGGGCCAACCATATATGTGGAGACACCATGTTGATTAGGAGTCTCAACCCCACAGTGTCATGGTTTCTTTGGGGGTTCATCTCTATAGAATACCAGAAGTAGTTCTAACTATTGTTCGACCTAAACAGTGTCGCAAGGTAGTATCTCATACTACAAAATTCATCTTCTTCACAATATGTTCAAAATGTGAACAAAAGGATACTGCAACCACAACATCCTCGACCCGAGCAATTTCTATCCAAAAGAAGCAGGTCTAAAAGATTGCAACAAAGTGTAAAGATTCCTTTTGCACACAAGCATCTCATGTAGCCAGACTAGTTAAAAATTTCCAACCCTTCCAGCCACATGTTCATGAAAACCTTCAACGAGCTAAGCAATGCAATTTCTCCAACAAGGCAAACAACTCATCAAGATGCAGATTCAACAAACACTCTTCCCTCTTCCCCGGACACTCAACGCAATGGATACCATTGCTTCCTAAGGAGGGAGGATTGATCTAGGTGTATATTGGTGGCCACCCACCTTTTCCAACTGGCTCAAAAGAGATTTTTGACAATTTTGGCAATTTACTATTTTTAGCAGTTTTTCGGGTCCTGAACTTCCGGATTCGTTTTGAGGCCCTAAACGAGGTTCTTTTGGGAAAACATGGAGAAACATGGAAGTTCCTTCGATGTTTCTCACACAAAAATTGTAGTCCTTGGATATATATATATATATATATATATATCTAATAGTGTATCGAGCACCCAAAACGGAGATCGTATGCAAAGGTTACACCCCCAGGAAGTTGACATATCAACTACCTCCATCGAGGCCCACAAACCTTTTGTATTTCCATCTTCTAGGGTTAGGGTTTTGGATTTTACTTATGTTAAAAATTCCCTTAGAGCCTCATTGAAATAATCATCTTCTTGCGAATGTGAGTAGTCGTCACATCTCTTCTCAGAGATAAGTTGCCACCATTCTAGTGAGTCTTTCACTCTGTATTTTTACAGTCTCTGTACATTTATTTCATTAATATAAATCGAGTATTACTGTATATCTGTGACTCTTTTTATATTTTTGATATATCTCTATTATGTTGTTTTCTCTCTTGCAATATCTCTGAATATTTCTCTGTTATATCTCCGCTCTCATTTCATGCCAAAAATAATCTGGATCATTTGCAGTTATAACACAATGTCAATCCTCTTTTCCTCTTGTACGTTCCCCAACTTCTCTTGTACTGGGCACTGGGATCACAGTGCTGGACATGAAATCTGCAAAAATTCTTTCTAGGTTCCCGCATCCATTTATTAGTCCAACAATTCTTTCTATGCATAGGAATAACATATCTTTCTTCATTTCTATTAGCTTTACTTAGATCAACTCTTTCTTCCAACTGTGCCCTAGCTTTCAAACTAGGAAAATATCTATTAAACATACCTAAATTCATGCTTTCAATTTATTTTTTCCACTTATATTACCTCTATCAAAGAACAAATATTTACCTCTTTTCTTCGGATCGAGTTTCTTTCTTAGCACAGAGCTTCCCAATTCAAGTAGAGTATTGCGCACTACAACAATAGATCTACGCATAGATATTGTCTTTTCTTTTCTTCAGTTCCCAGCAATCACAATTTCAAGTC
Organism: Picea engelmannii; assembly: GCA_009831015.1. NCBI lineage: Eukaryota > Viridiplantae > Streptophyta > Pinopsida > Pinales > Pinaceae > Picea > Picea engelmannii. Next base: position 732,042 of record ML784819.1, read on the forward strand.
CCGGCAACAGAACCATTTGTTGTCACAGGGGCAGACCCAGGTTTCAATGCTTCAACAATGCACCAAAAAAACCCTAACTATCGGCCATTTCAGTAACACCTGCAAAGTAGGTGAAGTCTCACTCGAGGTTGAGGTAGAGGGGGGTTGAGGGGTGTTATAGGACTCAGGTGTCTGTAACCAAGTTGGGACACAGATCTATGATTATCACACTTCACAAAGTATTCTAACAACACTTAATATGCATTAGTCCATTAGCTTTCATTAACATCGTAGAACAAACCCTAATATAGATCAACCCAGTAACCATAAAGAGTAAATAATCAACGACTTAGCACATAGAAACGAGTGAGATCTAGAATTCCTTCATAAAGCACAATAAATCAATAAGCAACATTATATCTATCCATCATACATAATAACAAAAGAACTAAGCAGATAAATAACTAACACAACATAGCACAAAGAAACCACAAGACACAAGATATATGTGGTTCAACCTAGTGTGGGGCTACGTTCACCAACTGCTTCATCTTTTTTATTATTCTTCAATTTCTTACATTCTTCTGTTCATGTGCACTAATCCACAGAATCGAGCTTCGTAGAGGACAGGAGATATGCACACCACGCACTAGATCCTCCTTCCCAAAACTAGGTCAAGGTACATATCCAACTCCTTTATTGAGCACAAAGCCTTACATACATGTTCTGTTGCACAAAGCAACTCACAACTGATTGCACTTATCCTTCCAAAACTATTGACTCTTACATCTCCCCCTCTACAATAAATTTTTATGCTTATTTATACTTTTACAATAAGGCCTAAACATGGGTATTCCCATGGGCCAACATTCCAAAACCCATTACAAAAACCCTCATGAACCCCTTGTTGGGTCCACAAGCCCACAAAATATGTGCGATCTATGATATCATCTCCGCCTAGGTGCTCCATCCTCGATCACTGCGTCGAAGTCCAAAAAGTGGTCAAACCTGACCAAGATTACCTGAAAACTTGGTCGAGGTCCAACAACATGTATCCTCACTTGAATAATCCTTATCATACTTTTTCCTCTTTGTAGAAATCTTCTTCAATGATGATGCATGTACAAAACTCTATGGATCAATTAGGTGGAGGATACTACCTTTCCAGAAAGGGACAGGGTGTAAAACAAGATCCTTCCTAGCTTGCAATGTCTCAAAACCAATATTTCCTGGGACCTTGGTCTCAAATGCCACAACTCACCACCACCACCAGTCTAGTCACTGCAATTCATACTAGAGTTCCATCACCAACCTCTTCTAGTCATGTTGGATATTGGTCGACAACCTCTGCAATTCATGTTGAAGACCGGGAACCAGCCGCTGCAAGTCATTTTGGAACTCTAGTCACCATGAGTCATACCGACATCACATATCCAACCTCTATACATCATGTGGGATATGAACTTCCAGCCTCTGCCAGTCACGCTGAGAGCATGTTGCCAGCCATTGTGAATGATGCTGGGGGAATTCATACAATTGAGAAGCCTAGACGTGTATGATGTAAGCCCAAGTTCCTTTGTAGGATTTTTGAAGGAGATCACCTTACTTGTTTGTGTCATGCTACTGCCGGGATACCGAAAGCGTGGTCCTCACCTAGGGGCTCTTCAGTTTCTGAGTCCTCGGTGGTTTCCCAACACTGTTTTTCTCCTTTGATTGACAGAACAGTCATGTCGATGCAATCATCACCTGAACCCACTCCTATTTTTGAGGGTGGTGCATCTCCTGGACCTATTGTCTCACATCCTATTCAACCAATGGTTGAATAAGTGGTCATACTGATGCAATCTTGAATCAATCCAACTCTTCTTTTGGAGGGTGATGCGTCCTTCAACCATGTCATTAGTATTTCTCATACTGCACCTTATGAACAAGAGAGAGGTTTAATCTCCCTAAGTACTCTCCCTCTAAGTATTGGAGGGGTTCTCTTTGACAGGGATGGTCTTGTGTGGTATCCAATTCCTCCTCCTATGCCTTTTTAGGTCAGAGACGTTATCCGATATATCATGGAGAAGGTAACCTCTACTAGCACTTTATCCTCCTCGAATTGGAGAGATTTGGGTTTTTCCAAGCTTGTGTTATCCATTCGTAAGTTGTTGACCTTTCATAGAAATCCTGTATAGGAGCCTTGGCCTCCCCCATGACAAACCGCCTAGAAACCCCCCAATGAGTATGATTTAAGCTCTTTTCCAACTCGTCTAAAAAGGGAAAAGAATGTCGAGTGAATTTGTCCCTTTCACACTCGTTAATTGGATTTGAAAGGTTGTCAGTTTGATTTAATCTCTTTTCCAACTCGTTTTCAAAAAGAAAAAATATTTCCAAGTGAACTTGTCTCTTTCACACTCGTAGACTGGATTTGAAAGGATGTCTATTTGGTGCAAGTTTATCCCTTTTTAAAACCAAGTAGACTAAGATTGTGAAAAAGGACATTTTTTTGCGTTAAGTTGTAATTGTATATCATGCCATTGCTTGCAGTATTGAGCCTCTTGTCGGTTGTCTCTTTTGCGTTATAAGCCATCCACCTCAGCAGTTTGGATCCTCAACCAAGCAGATCCTTGTTTATATCCTTTGTATCTTGACATCCTATACCTAGGAGGAAACATTCCCCCTAGTGTCCATCTCCCACATGCACCTCCTTGCATTGAGCATAGGTATGTTCCACTGCTGGAACTACTTTTTCGTACTTGCGACACTCATTTCCTCCTCTACATGATAGCATTCATTTGACTATGAAAAAAAAAAAGACGTGCAGGAAGGGAGTATTATATTATATTGGCAGCGGTCGTGTCGCCTTTGAACAAAGCACAATTTTTTTGAGTCCACTTCTCATCAAAATTTTGGGTTTAGCATGAACTTAGGAAACTGACCTTATTATAGAGAGTTTACTCCCCCGATTGGTTAATCTTCCAGTCCCTATGGAGAGTTTGATTGATGCCCCCTACATCTCAAAGTTTCATCATTGGGTGTATGCTTTCAGAGTCTTCCATATGTCTCATGCTCTTGTTCAAAGGACATCTATCAACCTGTGTCAACCATTCCTCAGAAATCTTAACTTTACATGTCACCCATACCCTCAGTGTGTCTAAGAATCACATTAATTTGTAGTCCTATTGTGCACCCTTTTCCTATTTTCCTCATTGGTAGGTAACCTTGAACCCAACAGTCAAGATTTCATCATTGGTCATTGACTGGGTTGTTTTCCTTGTGTTCGACAACAAGACATATATTCACACATTGAGATTTGTGTAGTGTCTTGGATGCCATTATCCCTATTGGTGGTTTCCTCTCCTTTGTTAGCAATTTTCCTCATTGGCTGCTATTCAGAGGGTCTTTTTCATGTACCTCTTGCATCTAGCACATGTGAAAGATGCACAGGGTCATTGGTTCATGAACATGTTCTTCGTTTTATTTCCTCCAAATCATCAAGACTATGCTTTGTACCTCATGATGAATGATGACAGATGCCTTAATGATCTCCTTTCAGTGGGTCTCCTTCCATAGAATTAATCTCATCTATTATGGAGATGAGACCTAGAATTATATGAGTACCTAGAGGCTTGCAGTAATTAGTGGCTGGTTCTCTCACCATTGAAAATTGAGAATACAACAATGTCTCATGATCTATGGATTCTTCAAGTGTTCGACCCCAACTCCTTTATTGACACTTGTAAGAATGTACTCGATGCCTTCATGCCTACTTTCTTCATCGGTAGGTTGTCTTGTGTTTGTTAACGATATACCTCAATGACCGGTAATCAAACAAAGTCACATTGTGTTCGACATCAACTCCTTTCTTCACATGATGTAGACTTGCACCTTCGAAGGATTGTGTAGAAGACTAGAAGACATCAGTTTATAGTCACAACTTTCCTAAGATGTTGCTACCTTTCATTGGACTAGTACCTATGTGACTTCAGTGATCATGGGAGATCAGATTGTACCCCATTGTATACATATATATTCAGATTTATTTTGAGACTGGTTTTACTGGGCCTTGTTCATGACTATGACAGCCTTTGGCATGTAGCCACCTTTGTATTTCCTATTCATGGCCATGGACAGTTGTTTGGTATATTTTCACATGGATCTTTAGTGTAATTCAAATTGACAGCCATGTGTGCAATGTCAGTACATATTGTAATGAGCAACTAGTTCTTCCAGTTGGGTCCCCATTACTCCACTTCTGGGTCTTATAATGTATTTTGGCCATCGCAGATATTCCTCTAACCTCACACATTAGGGGGAATTTGTTATAGAAATATTTTCCTCACCCTATGAAAACTTGTACATAAGGCCTTTTTCCATTTTCCTATGTAGACTTGAAGTCCCTTTTTGCAAATCCCAGAGCTAAAAACATGATTTTTCCACATATGCGTGCCCTACCTATAATACAACATGTGTATATGCAGGTTGCACCACTACAACCCATGTACATCAGGATTTGTGCCCAAAATTAAAAAATGGTGTCAGGTTTCCATGTCACGTCATGAGATCTATGATCCTTGGCCATCCATATACTAGAAATGTTTTGAATTGTCCCTTCAGTTACACTTGAAGGCTACAAATGGGCCAAATCCGAGCTATGGAAAAGAGGAGAAGAATTCAACTTTGAGAGAAAAGTTACTTTGGAGAAATTATTCACTTCATATTGAGTCTGCATCCCTTTACCCTTTTAAGTCTGAACACATTGTTCAACCCTGAATCTCTTCCCTACATGATTGAGAACCTCATTGTCTCTCTTATATGAGATTTCCTTTGGTGGAGGATTGAAGTGGTGGAGGCCTAGCTGGAAGGGACTTAGTTTCTCGGTTCCGAACCATGCTAGCACAAAAGTTTGTAATTCATTCACTTTTGTTGATTACATTTTAATATAAATACTCTTTTCTCATCTAATTAATATATTGCAAATATATGAATTGATATTCCATGGGTGTATTTGCTATGAATGTTGATGGATTATGCTATTGAATGTGCTAACATTATTTTTTATCACCATATGCTTGTGTTTATTGGTTGTTGAGGACAAGTTGCAGGTGTATTTCTTTGAGTCAAGTGCTTAATGGTGGACTTCATCAAACGTCTAGATGATGTAGGCCTTTTATCTTGTCTTGCTAAAATATTTGTTTATATAGCAAACCCGAGATTAGAGTTGATTTCTGTAGTCATTTCCGTCTATTGTGGTTTACCCCTAGCCATAGAGAGATTTTCCTCGTAACATTTATTGGACCTCTTTTGAATCCTCAAGTGTATGATCCATTAGCTTCACAATTGCATTCCCCGACCTTACTTTTGTAGTGCCTTGAAGAAATTTCTCTATGACAACTCCTATGGTGTTTTGATCTTCAAAATCATTGTCCATTAGGAATTGATCCCATTTGATTCCTTTTTTTGAAGCTCAGTATTGACAATAATTTTAACTAAGCCATGATGATAGAGAGACCTTTCAACATTCTTAGTTTTTTTTTGGATACCCTTTGACATCCTATTTAAATATTTTGATAAGAAATAAGGAATATTCAGAAGTCTATCCCCTTTCATATGTAATAAAATAATGATATGATAAATGAAAATCAAGCTAAAGCATCCTTCATGTGTTACATATTTATGAATCAGAAAAGATAGGTATTTCCGTGGATTATTCAATTAAACCCTAGGTGCTCCTGCAGCCGAGTTAGGTTTCTTTCTATTTCTCAGGAGGAATGGAGTTCAGTCTCTTAAATCCATGAATTTGTTCTTAAACAATTTCTCTTCAGTTTGAGGAAGTCATAGAATTTGAGATAAATAATTCTCAGAGGGATGGATGATCAATTTACCTACCTAGGCACATGCTAGAAATGACCAAACTTGTTTTTCGAGTAATTGATTTAGAATAATTTTTTACCTTACCCTAAGCCTAGAACTAGATGGATCCCCTCGACCTTTTACAACATCGAATGAATGAAAGTGGTTCCCACTGAATGTGGTCCATATGATTTTCGGCATGAAATGAGAGTAGAGATATAACACAAAAATATACAGAGATATTTCAAGAGAGCCAATAATATAATAGAGGTATATCATAGATAAAACCATCAACATAGAGATACAGTAATACTCAATTTCTATTAATGAGAGAAATGTACAAAACTGTAGAAATACAGAGTGAAAGACTTGCTAGAATGGTGGAAGCTTATCTCTGAGAAGAGATGTGACGAATAATCAAATTCACAAAAAGATGATTATTACAATGAGGCTCCAAGGCCTTTTTAACATAAATGAAATCCAAAACCCTAACCCTAGAAGATGAAAAACCAACAATTTTGTGGACCTTTATTTGGGTAGTTTGGTGTATCAACTTCTCGGGGGTGTATCTTTGGCATACGATCTTTGTTTGGGGTGCACGATAGCTCGTTGGAAATGTATCATAGAGGAGATTAATTTTGGAGTCTCAAAAAGAGCCCTTGGTTATCATTGAGGTGCTCAATCCCCCAAAAAAATTATTTGGGCCCTAAAAATGGCCCCGAATGTTTAGGAACCGAAAAATGGATAAAAATAGTAAGTTGCCAGAAAATTGTTTTGAGCCAATTGGAATAGGTGGGTGGTCACCGATATCCTCTTGGATCAATCCTCCCTCCTTAGGAATCAATGGTCTCAATTGTGTTTAGTTCCTTGGGGAGAGGGGAAATCACTTGTTGAATCTAAACCTTGATGATCTGCTTTCCTTGCTCGAGAAGTTGCACTACTTAGCTTGTTGAAGGCTTTCAAGAACTTGTGGTTGGAAGGGTTGGACCTTTTTAAATAATCTGGATACATGAGATGAGTTTTTTCAAAAGGAATCCTTGCACTTGGCTTCAATCTTGTCGAATTGATTTTGTTGAACATAAGGTTCTTGGACTGAAGCTACAATGGTTGCAGGGTTCTTCTATTTATATTTTGAATGGAATGTGAAGAAGTTGAATTTTGTATTATGAGATACTACATTGCAACACTTTTTAGGTGGGACAGTAGTTGGAACTACCTATGATATCCTGTAGAGATGACCCCCAAGAGTAACAATGACATTACGGGGTCAAGACTCATAAATATCATGGTGCTTCCACATATATGGCTGGCCCAAAAGAACATCACATACATCCAATGGGGAAAAATCACATAATACCTCATCCTTGAAGGGATGGATGTTGTATGCCAATTGACACTGTTGGATGACACAAATATCTCATCCCTGGCGAAGCCACCTAATGTTGTATGGCTATGGGTGTGGTGTTGTCGACAATCCCACCAATGTTTTACATGGGGGAGAGCCTTAAGTATTTCAAAGGTGATATTTTCCCTGTCAAAAAAATTGTGAACAAAGAAATACATTCTAGCATATTTAACCATTTTTCTAGGGCATCTGCATCTATCTGACCTTCAAATACGAGAATATCAAAATTAACCTATACCTTGAAAGGACATATTCTTCTAAAGTGGTCTCTTGATGAATATGTGCTTGCTGCTATTAGTGGGAGTTGAAGGATGTGGGAAAAAATCTCTATCATTTCATCCCTCTATCGTGTCAGAGCTTGCTCAAGCAACATATTGATAGAATCTTATGCTCTGTTGTTTTTATTTTCTTCCCCCATGGAGGTTTCCTTGGGCATGCGAGATTGATTGTCCTCAAGAGATACAAGATTGAGACCCAACTTTCTTTACTCAGATCTTGTCGGGGACATGCACTGAAAAAAAATCAAGAGCAGCTTGCTCTGATACCACTGATCTAGATTATTTTCGACACAAAATGAGAGTGGAGATATAACATAGAAATATACAGAGATATTGCAATAGAGCCAATAATATAACAGATTTATGTCATAGATAAAACCATAAACACAGAGATACAATAATACACAATTTCTATTAATTAACGAAATGTACAAAACTGTAGAAATACAGAGTGAAAGACTCGCTAGAATGGTGGCAGATTATCTCTAAGAAGATATGTGACGGATAATTGCATTCACAAGAAGATGATTGTTACAATGAGGCTCCAAGGCATTTTTAACATAATTAAAATCCAAAACCCTAACCCTGGAAGATGAAAATCCAATAGTTTGGTGGACCTCGTTTTGGGTAGTTTGGTGTATCAACTTCTCAGGGGCGTAACTTTACCATACAATCTCTGTTTGGGGCACATGATAGCTCGTTGGAAATTTATCGTTGAGGAGATGAATTTAAAGGGATCAATTGGAGCCTTTGATTATCATTGAGGTGCTTGATCCCCCAAAAAAACTTCATTTAGGCCCTCAAAATGGCCCCAAAAGTTTAGGAACTAAAAAAATGCTAAAAATAGTAAGTTGCCAGAAAACTTTTTTGAGCAAGTTGGAATAGGTGGGTGGCCACTGATATCCACCTGGATCAAATGTGATGGGTTGAAACCTTATTTTTGAATTGAATGGCTCCTTTTTTAAAAACCTTATCATCAAAACAAGACTTTCTGAGGTAACAATCATGAAGGAAAATCATGCAAAAATAAGGTTATTATAATCTCAAAAATTGATTTAATTTCTTTATTATTAATGATTACAAGATATCATCAAATCCTATAATTGTTGATTTAACAATATATATTTAAAACAACATGTATCATTCTTATTTGGTAGTAACTAAAAGAATACAATATGCACTAATTTCTTTATTATGACATTTTAAGAGAAATTACCCCTCATTTGTATTTGACTAGAACTTCAAAAGAAAATAGAGAAAACCCAAATTTAAGGTACCACCTAATGATAAAGTTGAAATATTAAAAGAAACCCATTATGTTTATTAAGGAAATTGGATAATGCAAGGAGGTTGTTGTACCAGTCACAATAAATGGTGACACACTGGGAGAAGCAGTTGTGTCTATTATTGGAAATATATGATTTTTTTTCCATTTTTCACTTATTGATTTGGAAATAGAATACTTGGTATCTAAGAATGATTTTTTCATCATCAATACTCTTTTCTTATCATAACAGTTTATAAAGGCAAGAAACGATGGGATAAAACAATGAGTTTCAAATTAGTTGTGAAATCACATCGAAGGCCTAAGTTTTTATACAAAGCAAATCTTACATGCATCTACTCCTCATCTCTCTTGAACCCAACATTGCTTCACTACCAACGAGCATCCATAGCCCAATGAATATTATTTATTACCATACAAACATTTCTCTGCTGCCAGCGAGAGTCCATAGCCCCAATGGTTTTACTTGTACTTCCCACACTTATAGTTCTTTCAACTTCCATTTTATAGTTTACACTCTTTTAAAGATAATATTTATAATATGCTTCATTATGCAATGAGTGTGATGGAAGCAGGTTGATATGAGAGGTATTTTAATTGGGAAAATTCTAGTAGATAATGTTGGACACACCAACCACTCTAAGAGGGGGGGTGAATCAATGTGAGGCTCTTTTTATGCTTCTTACAAAACTTTAGTTGGAAATCATAATTTACTCATTATTTCATTTCAAACTTAGTTTATTGCATGTAAACATATCTCAACAACATACATCAACAATAAAGAACTTTGAACCATCACAATAATGAACATAAAGAACATCAAATATATGTTTAATCTTCTTGTATTATATGTTATAGGAGACTACAATATCATGTTTTGTCAGCGCTAACTGAAAAGAGAACCAACTCAAAGAGGGCACCAACTCTCAATTTCAAGAACCAACCTACATATCTCGGCACCAAATGAGATGTGAGGAATCCAAACCTCAAGTACAAGACCCAACTTGTAGACAAACAATAATCTGTCAAACTATACCAATAGTCTATAACAAGACAAGTGCATTGTTAGATCAAGATTTACCTCACCCTATGCAATCTTACAGAGAGGGCCTTATTCCATTCCCCCATGCAGACTTACTTTCCTTGATGATAAAATCCAGAGATAAAAATATAAATTTTTTCCATTTGTACGCATCTTGCACCCTATACAACAAGCGTATACGCAGGCTGCTCCACTATAGCCCGCATACATTGGGATTTGTGCCAGAAAAGAAAAATTAAATGTCAGGTTTCCATGTCACGACATGAGATCTCTGATCCTTGGCCTTCCATATACTAGAAATGTTCCGACTTGGCCCTTCAGTTTCATTTTGAAGGCTATAAAGAAGCCAATTCAGAGCTATGGAAAAGGAGAGATAATTCAACTTTGAGAGCAAAGTTACTCTGGAGAAATTATTTACTTCATATTGAGTCTGCATCCCATTGTCCTTTAAGTCTGAACACAGAGTTCATCCCCAAAGCTCTTCCCTTATTGATGGATAACCTCCTTGTCTCCCTTATATGAGCTTGCCTTTGGTGGAGGATTGAAGTGGTGGAGGTCTAGTTGGAAGGAACTCAGTTTCTTGGTTCTGAACCATGCCGACACGGAAGACTGTAATATTTTCACTTCTGTTGATCATTTATTAATAGAAGTACTCATTTCTCGTCCAATTGATATCTTACAAATATATGTATTATTATCCATGGGCGTATTTGTTATGTATATTGATGGATTATGCTATCTAATGTGCTAACCTTTTATATTTCCACCATATGCTTGTTTTCGCTTGTTTGTTGAGAACTTGTTGCAAGTATATAGCTTTGGATCAAAGTGCTCAACAGTGGACATCATCGAACATATGGATGAGGTAGGTCTCTTTCTTATCTTGCTTGCACATTGGTTTATATAGCATGTTGTTGGGATAGAGTTGATTTCTGCAGTCATTTTCGTCTATTGTGGTTCACCATAGCCATAGAGAGATTTTCCTCGTAACATGCATCAACTATGCATAACACAACCTGTCACAAAAACCTGTCTCACCAATATCATCATCCAAATCTGATCTACTCACAAATATCAATCATCAAGTCAACTCTAAACCATATGCACAACATCACCAAGTTAACCAACAAGTTACCTCTAGAAATACACCATACTCTTCATAAACCAAATACCATAAACCCTTACACAAGACCATGTGCTAAAACCATACGTTTAATCATGTAGAAATCATCAATACCTATACCATACCATGAAACAACTGGAACAATTCCAATATGAAAATCTGATGTGGTTACCGAACTGCCAACTTTTTGCAGCAGTCAAATCTGCTGCCACGGTTTTGTTGCCAAGATTCTACTGCTACAGTTTTGCTGTTACGATTCTGCTGTTGCAACTCTGATGTCGCCATTATGATGTCGTGGTTTTGCTGTCATGATTCTATTGCTGCCATTTTGTTTCCACGATTCTGCAACCGTGATTTTTCTGCTGTGAATTTTCTGCCACGAATTGTTTGCAGCGATTTTTCTGCCACGATTTTTCTTTTGCGAACTTTCTCTATCAATAATACCTGCCCACAAATGGATATTCAATATGCTCAAAGATAATACACATAAGAGATCATTTCTCTCTCATTTATACTTCTTCAAGTATCTTCCTCTAGGGGTTATCTTCTAACCAACTTACCCGACTTCTCTCTTTTGGGGCTAACCCATGTGACATCCTCAAATATTCAAAACAATTTATTTTGAAATTGTTGTGTTAACAAAAAATCAATTTTTTGGAAATTAAGATTTGAATTTGTGGAAGTATGTAGTTATTATTTTTGGGACTGTTGGACAAGAGTTTGACTTGCCAACTGTCCTCTTTTGATGGAAACATCTATGAGATAGATATTTTAATAAATTAAATGCTGGAAAACAAGTGGAACAACTAGGTTAAAAATAGCTGACTATGACTCCATGAGTGGGGAACATGTTTGAGTTAACTCAAAGTTGATTTTTACAAGTGTCATAAGTTGAGTTCTGTCACTGACAATCCTTAAAAATCATGGATTTGTAAAGCTGTTAATTTCCCAAGGAGACAAATGGATGGAAAAGTCCTAGGCAATGAGAAAATAATTATATACAACACATGTGGGAGGAAGGACATGGTCAAGCTAGGGGGTGATCAGGGCAAGTAATTGTGGATGTTTTGTATCTATAGTTGGGTGGAACATGGTTGTTCTATTTTTTTCCCAGCATCAATTTTTATAGATATGTATCTTTATTTACTCTGCATTTCTGTATGATTATTACAATAGCATGTAGCTACACAATTTGATGTATTATATTTAACCAATTACCTTTATATAAATTATAGATTTTCATGCAGCTATAAAGTTATGATCTATATAAATATGTGATTTAATGTTATGAAGGATTTATTGATTAGAATACAACTACATAAATTTTATGTCCCATATATATTCTCAAGTAGCTACAAAATTGTGGGTGTGCTACAGAGTTATATATTATGCTACAACAATTTCATGAATACTACATAATTATATATATGCTACAAAATCATTATTTTATATATGCATGCATTTTTAGTTAAATTAAATATATCTCCTTCATTACATAGAGTATGGAACTATGCATTTTGACGTTATAATTATGAGGAAGGAAATATGAATACACCTTGCATAAGGATGTGAATTATTAGACTCTGGAAATTATCATATAAAAGTAGTGCAATTTCGTGAATAATAATAGTCATGGAATATCCAATAAAGAAGCTACATAGTGGAGAGTAGAGATATTTGTAGTGCGTTCTTGTTAAAAATGCATGTAAAGTAAAATAGGAAAACATTCATATAAACAAAGGAAAACGAAAGGATTCAAAATCATTTAGAAATCAAAAGAATTCATATAATATATCAAGGAGCACATATAGAGCTGGGTATCTTGGTAGATAAATCCCAAGAAAGGTTTAATCCATATCTGAAATCTAAACATTAATATTGCACAGAAATTTGCAAGCAACCTTCTCGATTTTTTTTTAAGAAGAAAACCTTAGAATATTTCATTTAAGCCATATAAAACTAAACCAATGTTTTCGAAAATTCTGTGCATGAGTTACATAAAATTTGTGGAGAAAAATAAGTGAACTCAAGTCATTTGATATTTTGAAAGGAAGAATCTCGGTAAGGGACCCACTTGTGGAACCCAAGCACCTTTTAGGTGGAATAGACACCACTTTTGAATCGTAATCATTCGTATTCAACCTGTAAATAGAAAGCAAGAAAAATGTTACTGTCTTCTTCAAATAATATTAAAGTGAAAATAAAAGGAGATTATCTCTGGTATGGACTAATACTGGTCATCCTTTCCTTTGCGAGATGAATTTAGTCTATGACCTAAGGGGAGATGGAGCCTCGTGGACAATTGACGGATTACCTAGCAGTTCAAGAAGAGACCCATCATTAGTTACGTAATCACATAAGTTATTTTTTCAAAGAAATAAATAGAAACATAGCATACACTAGTGGAAATCTATTGTAATTTAGAAAGACAAAAAGAAAATATGAGTATTCTTATGCTATTTTCCGTAACAAAGAAAAATTATAATAAATCAACTGTCAAGTCAAAAAATACATTGATTTAAAGAAAGAAGTCGTATTCACCCATGAATGCTTACGGTGCCAAGTGAAAGGGTTACGCGGACAACAACAACAGAATAGGATAAAATAGCATTGACAAAGATTCAATTTCCTACCTTAGAGATTTTAATGTTTAGAAAAAAGGATGTGCTCTTGAGGGCCCTTTTTAATAAACCCTATGACAGAGAAACTATATATATATAGTAAATTAAACTCAATGAATAGGGTGAGGAAAAACTCCAAGATGACTTACAATAAGTCTAAAAGGTTAGTAGCATGTGAATGTCTTTCTTTAAAAAAAAAAAAAAAAGGTGTAAGAGTTGAATTCCATTTATAATCTTGAAAGGGAAACCTTGTTATCTTGATGGCCAAGTTAACATGTGGTAATAGTCTTAATGGAATTAAAAATACAATGATAAATGTTCAAAAATAATTTTGTAGCTTACGTTTTAGAGCACATCTAAATCAAGGAAGAGTAGGCAAAGAACATATACTTATGTTTAACCTGAATAATTTATTTATTTATTTATGGAAATTTGGGTATGTTACAACACACTTCTAACCACTTTGTCCAGTTACAACCAATTTATCCACAAATAGCAAACTCTCCACTTCTAGATGCAACTAATTTATTTTTAATTGTTTTCTTGTTGCAAGCACTTAACCCATGACTAACGACTTTGACTAGTCAACTTCTTATAGGAGCTTCTAGAATAATTTGACTTCTTTGACCTTCTTGACTTCTTTGACCTTCTAGGGGCTTCTAGAGAACTCATGAGTGTTCTCCAACTTCACATGGCCATAACTCTCTAACTGTGAGGACTTATGTGACATTCCACATATCATCATAAACAACATGACATATACTAACCATCTGGAATAGTTTCTCTTTCAAATTTACTAATCTTCATTACATTATTCCTCAATCAAAATTGGGTTTCGTAACCAAAATATTGGGCTACTCAACCACCTAACCATTTGGACTTCACAAAGCATCTTCCTGTGAGGGCTTTCGCCATAAGGGGACCACTTTGAGAGATTTATCCAAGAGCGTCTTCCCATGACGGATTTAACCATAAGGGGACCACTTTGGAGTTTATCCATTTGATTCTTCCTATCAACCATGGCATGACATCAATGATACAACTCCCTTTAATATCAACACATCATTATGACACCACTTGACATCAACCCTTTGACAAAAACTACATCAATGGCCATATAACCAATAATCAATATATCAATGATACAAACACATCACTATGAAAATACTTGAAATCAATCCCTTGACATCAATGACAACATAGTACAACAATATCCCCTTTTGGGATTGGTGGCAACACCAACATTGATGTCAACACCAATCATTGATGGAAACATGTAGACATGGCAATGCTCCTCATCAATATTCATCTCACTACATCAATGTGACTATCTCTCCCCCTTTAACATCAATGGAAAATGTTATATTTCTATGGGGATGCTCCCTTGAATGAACTATCCCTGAGTTTCTCTCCATAGCTACATGGTCCTATGGGATGCTCTCCATGCATATGATGAATCTCTCTCCCTTTTACAAGGGAAATAACTCTGATGTAATGATGATGATATGGTTTCCAATCATCTCTCCTCATGGAATCATGCCTATGCAACCGATCATGGGAGTAATAATAACTCCCCCAGTGGATATGTCTCCCTCTATATTCTCTACAATATGAAAAATATGTTTCCACTCCATTATGCTTCTGCTACAAATGCTATTGCTCTACCAAAACACTGATCAAATGCTCAACTGCATCAAGAGAACAATGATCCTTGGACCTATTCATTCATCAACTATCTAACTTGTTCCATAAAGTGTATTCCAATCATACATACTAACTCATGAATCAATACATGAAGCAAAGGATATGCCAACAATGAATAGTGAGTCATGAACAAACCATCAACAATGTACATATTGTGCCATACCATGTTCCAATCATGCACATCAACCATGTACATCAACTATGTACATTAATACCATATAATATATCATAAGATATCATCACTGAAGTGTATTAACCATGTGCCAAATGTGTATCAAGATCATCGATAATATCATCAACAATACATCTGCCAATCGTGTGCCATATCACTCATGATATGCCTCTATCAAATGCCACAACCCATATGTCAAGAAATGTATCTCAACCATCAAGCATCAATTCCGTACCATATACCATCAAGCAAGTGAATCAATCATGCACCAAAAAACTCAACAAGATGAACCACAATCTAGATATCCATACGCCTATGTCGCATCTTCCATATGCCAACCAACAAGTACCTCTAACAATGTACATAGTGTGTACCTGTTAGCACTAGGAGTCACCTTCTGATTGCAAGGAAGGTAAGCCCAGTACCCATCAAATGATATGTGAAAGTATGAGTGTTTTTTGAAAGGTCGAATGGAAAAACTCGAAATGGTAACATCCTCACTCAGAAACAGGGCTAACATGTAACAACAAATAAAGTCTTGATTAATTTCAACCAGTAGTTTGGGAGTAAATGTGGATAGAAAGAAGACTTGAATGAGAGGAATATAAGAGCTACTGCAAACATCAGGTCCACAAAAGCCCTAAGGAAGAAAGTTTCTTAAAACAAGATCTTCTTGAGATTAGAAACTAAGGAGCTAAATAAACACCATGACAATAAAATGATAAAACATCCATGATATCATTACCACAGTCATCCATATGAAGCATTCAAATATGAACATTTAGAATTAGAAGCAAATAGTCTGAAATAGAAGATGATTTTTATTAGTCAAAAACTCTTAAGTCCAGTACATACTAGATCACATTCACTTTATCAAAAATATTACAGTTTCTTGGGAGCCTTGCTCTACCATCCGAACCGATTAAATAAATTCATCTATCTATTTATAACAAGAAAGGGAGGCAACAACTAGAGGTACGAGCTGGCCTCTTTTCCTTAAAAATCTCAGAACATTTATTTATTCTAACAACTAAGATAACAACCTATGCTATAAAACAGGGAAGTGCTGGTGACTAAACCCAATCATGCTTCTAATTGCTTTGATCCTCTTTTGCTGCTCAACTCCTGTTTTTCCATGTGTCCCTTTGGATCTTGTAGTTATCCTCTGCATGCCAACAACTACTTCTGTCATTTATCCCATTATTAACTTATCCAAAACTGTTGGCTTTGTCTTCCTAGATCCCTGGTGTTTGCTGGCTACTCCCTTAGGTAGCAATTCTGTTTAGCGCCCCCTAAAATGGAACAAGGAGAGAAGGTAGCGCCTATGGGTAGTGCCCCTGTGCTGCATATCTGCAGCTACATTTGTCCTCTGTTGCAAAATTGAGTAGTGCCTGTGTGTAAACCTTCTCTCTATAAGATATTACGCAACGCCTATGGGTAGCGCCTGTGGGTAGTGCCTGTATGCCAATTCTGTGTTCTGTAAAATATTACACAACGCCTTTATGCAATGCCACCTGCGCTGCGTCTGCAGAAGGGTTTGGGTAGCTATACCAAAATGAAATGTCTTTGACTCCTGAATGTGTGTAGAGTTGTTTGTGTCCTTCCATGATGACAAATCAATTTACTTAGGTGCTTTTACCATTGAGTGAAGCTAGCACTTAGCAAATAATTCCAAAATTCATATAGCTAAACACCTAGAAGCTTGTATAGGTGGAAAAACTTAGTATGTCCATATCATTTAACCTTCCCAAGAAGGAACAACTCTCAAAAATGGGGTTTACCACTACTAGCTACTTTGTCATTTTAACACTTAGCCTCACACTCTTTCTGGTCAAAAGAGTGTCTTCAACTAACTCAATAGACTTCTTCTTCTTAGCACTGGTAGGATGTAATGTCCCCCACCTCTTAGAGAGGTAATGAGGAGACTCAGTGGCCTGGGCACCCCCACTAGGTCATAGTCTCACACTGAAGGGGGGGAAAAGTCAAGAAGTTAAAAGTTATATTTTTAAGTTGACTTAAGAAAGGA
>ML784819.1:752310-766545 GCA_009831015.1 Picea engelmannii
CCCTCATAAAAGAGGGTTGCCTTCTAGGGCAAAAAACCCTAACATAATCTCTACCATTAGATCTGCGACCTTATAATGAACGGTCCAGATTTACAATGAAATTACATATACTTTTACAAGGCAATTTTTGCTTCGGGGGCTTCACCCCCGAACCCCCATCGGGGGACGCTGCCCCCGAACCCCCGCTAGGGGCCCGCTTGCCCCCAGACCCCCCAGCCGGGGGGATGGACCCCCTGGACCCCACAGAGGGGGTACCCCCCCTCTGCACTCCCCCGCGTGGAAGAGTGTACATACTTCTGGGGTGTAAATACTTCATGGGGTATAAACACGACTGAAAGCAAGGACCTCTGAATCAGGAAGATAATCAGGCTCCACAACTAACAATCTCCAACTCTGGTTTTCTAGCCATCAAAATTTAGTGCGAATTGTTTTGCTACTTTTGAGTGGACTCTCTGCATGTTCTGGTAGAAAGAGAGGCATCCTACTCTTCGAAACATTTCCCTTGCCATGGGTTCTATGTCCAAAAGGCGCATGTCCACAGGTTCTATTCAAACTATCCTGCCACCTTTGTGTTCTTTCTTCGACTGAGGGGTCTCCATGACTTAGAAAGGGGGTTCTTAAGAGGCTGTAAGGGATGCTATTGACTAGAAAACTTCAATTTAAGTCTCAAATGCACAAGGATGGCCCTCCAAATTAACAATGCTTAGAAAATGAACTTGGCTATGAGAAATGGACTTTCAGGCTTATACAGGTTTTCAAAGTGTAGACTATGAGGAAGTAATTCCGAAATGACTCTTTGTACAGGATGAAAATAAGCAAAGGATAATCAGAGAGGTTTGAGCAGTGCCTCTGTGTAGAGCAACGCATACACAGAGGATAGGCTATTTCCGGCCTATGAATTTCAAAGGCTATGAGTAACCACAATAATCAGACAATGGATACGAGCGAAGATGTTTACAGGAATGAAAATATGGCTCCCATACTACCCTGCAAGCTTAGCAAATCGAAACCCAAGCACAAATCTCCTATGAAAGTTAATATGCAAAGGAGGCTACATAGGATACCTGTGAATTCGATACTGTTGAGCTCCTCAACGTGAACTTAGGATGAGATTGAGGAAACTTCGGCCTTGAAATCTCTCACAACATCCGGTTTAGTGGACATGTCATCGTCTGATCTAAACTGGAAAACTTACACAACACATCACTGCTAAACTTTTCAAATTTAGAAACCGTTACCAATGATCATAAATGCAAGATATTTTGAAAGCATTTCAACTAACTTCAGGCACTGAAAACAAGGGTTAAGGTATGAGTCATGGAAATCATGAGTTGGAATGGGTGCATGATAATCATGAAAGGCACTACGGAAATGCTTGCTGAGTGGGCAACGTTCTCCAAATCAAAAAATGATTGGACAGGTGAGTGGGGATGATGAGGTATGCATGAGAGGTCATGAGTGATGAGAGAGGTGTGTCACATCAGCCTGGTCATGAGAGGTATCAACCTAGGTATGAATCATTAGAGGGGACATAAAGAATAGACCATGAGCTCATAAGGGTTTAAGGACCAAAAATTGAATTGTGGATCAACACATGAGCTATGAATCAAAGGTTTAGTCATCCTAAGGGGTCCTAAATAACATTTAATGGATGAGAAATTTATTTCAAAGAGAAAATAAGACTCTAAGGTTTTTTTTTTGTTTAATTTTTCTTTTTAACAAAAACAAACTAAGAGACCCAAGGCGATTTAGTGTGATAAGATTGGCTCCACAGGGGATGGCATGCCCCCTGCGAGCTGCCAAGAATGAGTAGATTCGGTGCCTTATCCTAGGGATATGGGGCCATTTATTAGAACACAAAAATAAAAGAAAATGATATTTACAATGATGTAAAGAGCCACTCCAGGATCAAGCAAAGTACTTTTTCAGGAAATGCCCATTTACAGGGTCACCAAAAACCTCTTCATTCTCCATATTCTGCAACTTGAAAGTTTTATTAGGGAATACCTCTGAGATTTTGAAAGGATCAATCCATAAAGCTTCAAATTTACCGTGCTTTCCTTTATCCTGCCTTGGTGCATCCCACTTGAGAACCAAATCTCCCAATTGGAAATCCTCTTTTTTCACCTTCTTGTCAAATTCCTGCTTGATCTTCAGTTGATGATCATGTGATTTATCTACCAGTTTGCACCCGGGTCTATTGCACTTCAACCAGCTGCTGAATCCTCCTGATCATATCATCCGGCTCCCCTTGATAATCTTGGAAGAATTTTTCCACAGGCAAGGTGAGTTGAGAGGGGAAAATAGACTCAACCCCATACACCAACTGGAAAGGAGAAAGGCCCAAGGCCCTCTTTGTTGTCACTCTATCAGCCCATAAATCAAACTTGAGTTTTGAATCCCATGCCTTTTTGTTATCCTCCAACAATTTCTTAACAGTCTTTATAAGGCTTTTGTTTGAGGACTTTGCAAGCCCATTCCCCTGTGGGTAATAAGGGGTTGAATGAATCAATGTGATCCCATATTGTTCACAAAACTAAATCAATGGCTCAACCTTGAAAGATGCAGCATTGCTAGTGACAATTCTATTCGGACAACCAAACCTCGCTATAATGTCTTCAAGGAAACCAATGATCACCTTGTGGGAAGAATTCCTGGTAGTTATAGCCTTTATCCACTTAGTGAAGTAATCTATGGTAGTCAAGATCCATCTATGTTGGCCACTAGAAGTGGGATTAATTTCTTCGATAAAATCTAAGTCCCATTGTTGAAAAGGTCCTGAAACTGCTACGAGCTTTAATGGCAAAGACTTAAGCTGCTGCTTTCCAGAAAATTTCTAACATTTAACACATGCTCTGATCTTCACACAAACATCTGTAAACAGACTAGGCCAAAAATACCTAGCCCTAAGAATCTTGTAGGTAGTATTCCTCCAAAAATGATGCCCCCCACATAAACTTTCATGAAAATTAGACATAATCCTTTGGGCCTCTTGCGGGTCTAGGCATCTCAACAACACTCCCAATGGATCCTTCCAATACAAAATTTGATCAACCAAGCAATACTTTATTGATTTGAGTTTTAATGCTCTCCCCTTGTTCTTTTCCATACCACATGGAGGTTGTAGATTCTGTAAGAAAAATATAATGTCCTTGTACCAACTACAATTTGCCAATGCAGGGCTGGCTTGAGCACCTCTATTGTTTAATTTAGTTTGCTGCTTTTCTGAACATGAGCCAATGTAATTTACTCCCAACGCTGAGAAATTTGATTCAGCTAATAGCTTGGCTAAACCCTATCCCTTGACCAATTTGGTAGGCCTGATTTCTAAATCAAATTCAAGGATCTTAGCAATCCATTTGCTGTGTTTTCCATCAATATCAGATTGAATAAGAATTTCTTTTACAACAACTGATGGAACATAAGCAATAAATCTTGAGTGCAACACATAAACTCTGAAGGAATTAAGATCTTTAACCAGTGCATAGGCTTGCTTATACATAATGTCATATTTTAACTCTGCATATCTCAAAGCCCAGATGAAAAAGGCAATGGGCTACTCAAAGCCTTCAGAGTTCTTTTGCAACAAAACTGCTACTACTGTATCAAAAGAGGCAAAAGAAAAAATAAGAAATTCCTTGGAGTAGTCTGGGCTGACTAGGACCATCTCTTCTGTCAAAGCTTTCTTTATTTGATCAAAAGAACTACGAGCCTCAGCAGTCCACTTGATTTCATTATCTTTCCTCAACATGGTTGTGATATACTT
Organism: Picea engelmannii; assembly: GCA_009831015.1. Taxonomy (NCBI): domain Eukaryota; kingdom Viridiplantae; phylum Streptophyta; class Pinopsida; order Pinales; family Pinaceae; genus Picea; species Picea engelmannii. Next base: position 756,077 of record ML784819.1, read on the forward strand.
AAGCAACTCAGCAAAATTTGACACAAACCTTCTCAAGAAATTAACCTTTCCTAGAAAAGATTGAACCTCCTTTTTAGATCTAGGCCATGCTAAGGTTAGTATAGCTTCAACCCTGCTGGAATCAATCCTCACTCCTTCATATGACATGATATGTCAAAATAATTTTCCTTCTTTCATGGCGAACAATGACTTTTTCGGATTGAAAGAGAGGCCAAATTTTCTGCATTTTAAGAAAACCTTTCTTAAATGATCACAATGCTCTTCATCAGATTGAGAGAACATGGTTATGTCATCTAAGTAGATAACAACAAACTTGTCCTTATCTCCAATAAATGCTATGTCCATAGCTCATTGAAAGGTCGCCCTCGCATTCATCAAACCGGGCATCTTGGCGTACATGAATGTACCCCAAGGAGTGGTAAAAGCCATCTTCTCTCTATCCTCTGGCAAAAAAAAAATCTAGTTGTAGCCAGAAAAACCATCAACCATAAACATCCAGGCTGCACCTGTCACCCTTTGTAAAATATGCTCCATCTTGGGCAAAGGGTAATTATCCTTTTTAGAGATTTTGTTCAGATTCCAGAAATCGACACAGAGTCTGATTTCTCCATTCTTTTTCCTCACAGGGACCAAATTAGCCACCCATTCGGAATATCTCAAAGGAACAATAATTTTTGCATCCAAAATCTTTTTTATCTCCTTCTCCATGACAAGCAGTAACATAGTATTGATTTTCCTCAACTTTTGCCTGAAGGGCTTAGTGTCTTCTTTTAATGGAATCTTCTGTTCTATAATGTTTGTGTCATAAGTTCGGAGATCTTCGTAAGTCCATGCGAATACATCAGAAAACGCCTTCAACAATTTGACATATTCAACCCTCTACTCTCTTGATAGGCTACTTGACAACTTGACATATTTTGGATCCTTCTCTATTCCCAAATTGCACTCAGTTATATCAGCATCGTCAATAGACACTTTCCCTTTTCCTACCACATCATTTTCATCAAATAACTTTTCCAAAGGAACTAGTCCTTTTGGAATATGGTTGCTAGGTAGCTTCACGATATGATGATTAGCAATTCTGTTAAGGAAAACATCAACATATGGAGTAATTTCAGAATCAAGATCCTGATCAATGTGTAATGCAGCAAATTCATGAACAGACTCAATAAATTTTTTAAATTCTAAATCATATTCAAACACCTTCCAATATTTGACATTGTATGGTATAGAAGGCCTGTATTTGACTTCTGCATCATACTTGAGTTTTGGCGGTATGGGTATCCTGAAATTGCTTGCTGATAAAGCCAAAGAATCAGCCACAAAATTCTCTTCTCGTGGAATAAAAGTGATGTCATACTCAGAGAAAAATTCTCCACTAGGTCCCATACTTCATTTCTATAAGATATAAGCCTAGGGTGCTTAGTTTGGCAAATATTTTTGGTCTGATGGACTATCAATTCAGCATCTCCAAGTTCATCCATAATAGATTTTGGCATAAGATTATGGGAGGCCCATGAATCCAAAAGACAGTTATGCAACACCTTGTCATGAATATTGAGAGAAGTATAGAAGGGAGGGGATGAGTCATATCTGTCTTCTATCAAAGGGCCTAAAATCACAACTAGTTTTTCATCTTGCAGATTTATTGAATAAGTGGAATTAGGAGAGGCGTCGGGCTGTAACATTTTGGTTGGATATTTTTTAAATTCTTCATTTTTTATCAATTCCAAAAATGGTACAAGGATCTTAATTTTCTGGATCTCATTCTCAAAACTGAAGGAGGGGGAAGGCTTCAAAATCTCTTTGGTTTCAGGAGGAGGATTTTTGACCAGAAGTTGTGGGTTTTGAGAATATTTTTCCTTGCTTCTCACTGTCACAGTCTTCAAAGATTCTTCTTTCTAAATAGGCTGATTAGGGGTAGCACTTTTTTATTCATTCTTCTTAGATCTCAGATTATATCTACTAGCATTTTCCTTCGTTTTTTCTCCCTTGCATAACTCATTGATTTGAATATCCATTAATGATTTCTCATAAGAGGATTGATTCAAGTGTGGGGATGGGGATGAATCACCTAAACAATGGATCTCAGGATCAACCTCTACCTCCTCTTCTTCTTTATCAACAACCAGATTATTTTGAAAAGGAGCTTGAATCCTCTTATCATCTCTCTCTCTGTTTCTGGGATCTCTAGGAAGGATTTGGGGAGCATTGTTGGGTCTCCTGAAATTACCTCTATTTTTAGTGTTCTGAGCATTTCTATATGGTTGTCTTTCTTCTGATTTAACTTCTCGATCTCAGTAGAAAGGGACTTTACTAATTTGGTCAACTCATCTACCTGTGAATGAACAACAGGAGAGTCAGAAGTGGAAGCTTCAACTCTGTTTTTCCTCCTATCTTTGTCATATTTTCCCCTGAGCTTATCTGAAGAAATTATGTTGGATTCTACCTCTAAGGCAACATCCTGCATCTGAACTAAGGAAGGTGACCTTCTCTCTCTTAATAAAAGGAAGAACTCGGAGTCAAAAGCATTGGCATAAGTGATTTTTTCCATGGTCTTGGTGGGTTTGATCTCATCAAGGATCTTCTTGTTCATTTTGTTAAACCTTTTAGAAAAGTCAAAGACAGACTCTCCTTCTTTCCTTTTCAAAGATCCAAATTCAGTGATATAATACAAAAAATCCTTTTTGTCACCTCAGTGCCTCAAGAAGGCTTCATACAACGCCTCAATACCCATGATGAATTCAGGGGCTAGACCCCTAAACCACTTCCTAGCTTCACCAAAAGGCTTTGGATGAAAACCCTCATCCAAACATCTTCATTTTCAGTATTTTGGTTATCTTCATAGCTATAGAAAGCAACAAGATGTTCCTAAGCTATTATATCTTCTTCTCCAGTAAACTTGGGTATGTATTTCAAATAATCTCCAGGGGGAAGAGAATTCATTGGCTGAGGCAATACTAGAGGAGCATATCTTGCAGCCACTATGACATCCATTCTATTTGTAGGGGGTTAACAACTGCCATTTGATTTTGGATTCTAGGTGAACAAGCAGGAGAAGGAGATCTGGCTGTGTGCATATTAGGAGAAGGAGAAAAGGATAAAGGGGATATTTCAGTCTTGACAACAACAGGTGGAGTCTTGGAAGAGGATGGTAAGGTCTGAAAAGGAGATGAAGTTCCTACTTCTTTGGTAGCTAAGGTTTTAACAGAGAGAGAGGTAGCAAAACCTAACATAGGGAAATCTTCAAAACTATCAAGACTAAAACACTTCTCAATATCAGGGGAGGAGAATATATCAATGTTTTCTTCTTTCAATTCATTTTCAAAGGTAGAGTATTCAACATAAAACTCTTCAAAATCTATCTTTTTAGATACTTCAGCAGAAGATAAAGGAAGCTTACTTGATAAAACAACTGGAGTATCAAGATTTGAATCAGGCAACTGACCAGAAGCACTTGTATTAGCAGCAGGAAAACCTTTTCTAGAAGCTTTTCCCTTCTTGATTATCTTCTCTGGGTCAACCTCAGGTGGAACCAAAGGTAACTGTGGATTTGATCTCGTATGTCTGCCTTTAGGCGCCAGAGTTGAATCAATGGAGTTGCCAGGTCCAAGATGTAATCTTCAAAATACTAAGTCCCAATGCACCTTGAGAGCTAGTAAGCATTGTCATTCTATCCCAGGAAAAAGTCTTCAAATCGTTCCCCGACAACAATACCAAAAATGTTAGCACTAGAAGTCACCTTCTGATTGCAAGGAAGGTAAGCCCAGTACCCATCAGATGATATGTGAAAGCATGAGTGTTTTTTCAAAGGTCGAATGGAAAAACTCGAAATGGTAATATCCTCACTCAGAAACAGGGCTAACATGTAACATCAAATAAGCTCTTGACTAATTTCAACTAGTAGTTTGGGAGTAAATGTGGATAGAAAGAATACTTGAATGAGAGGAATATAAGAGCTACTGCAAACATCAGGTCCACAAAATCTGTAAGGAAGAAAGTTTCTTAAAACAAGATCTTCTTGAGATTAGAAACTAAGGAGATAAATAAACACCATGACAATAAAATGATCAAACATCCATCATATCATTACCACAGTCATCCATATGAAGCATTCAAATATGAACATTTAGCATTAGAATCAAATAGTATGAAATAGGAGCTGATTTCTATTAGTCAAAAAATCTTAAGTCCAGTACATACTAGATCACAGTCACTTTATCAAAAATATTACAGTTTCTTGGGAGCCTTGCTCTACCATCCAAACTGATTAAAGCAATTCATCTATCTATTTATAACAAGAAAGGGAGGAAACAACTGGAGGTACGAGCTGGCCTCTTTTCCTTAAAAATCTCAGAACATTTATTTATTCTAAAAACTAAGAAAACAACCTATGCTATAAAACAGGGAAGTGTTGGTGACTAAACCCAATCATGCTTCTAACTGCTTTGATCCTCTTTTGCTTCTCAGCTCCTGTTTTTCCATGTGTCCCTTTGGATCTTGTAGCTGTCCTCTGCATGCCAACTTCTACCTCTGTCATTTATTCCATTATTAACTTATCCAAAACTGTTGGCTTTGTCTTCCTAGATCCCTGGTGTTTGCTAGCTACTCCCTTGGGTAGCAATTTTGTGTAGCACCCTCTAAAATGGAATAAGGAGAGAAGGTAGCGCATGTGGGTAGTGCCCCTGTGTTGCATATCTGCGGCTACATTTGTCCTCTATTGAAAAATTGAGTAGCGCATGTGTGTAAGCCTGCTCTCTGTAAGATATTATGCAACGCCTATGGGTAGCACCTGTATGACAATTCCGCATTTTGTAAAATATTATGCAGCGCCTTTACGCAATGCCACCTACGTTGCATCTGCATAAGGGTTTGGGTAGCTATGCCAAAATGCAGCGTCTTTGACTCCTGAATGTGTGTAGAGATATTTGTGTCCTTCCATGATGACAAATCAATTTACTTAGGTTCTTTTACCACTGAGTGAAGCTAACACTTAGCAAAAAATTCCAAAATTCATATAGCTAAACACCTAGAAGCTTGTATAATTGGAAAAACTTAATATGTGCATATAAGTTAACCATCCAAAGAATGAACAACTCTCAAAAATGGGGTTTACCACTACCAACTACTTTGTCATTTTAACACTTAGCCTCACACTCTTTCTGGTGAAAATATTGTCTTCAACTAACTCAGTAGACTTCTTCTTCTTAGCACTAGTAGGCTTCTTCAGTATAGTTGTGCTCTCCTTAGCTACTAGCTTTTCATCTTCAATGGCAGCCTCAACCAACACCTGTAAATTATTTTAGGTTACTTCATCTTGGAAATGCTTCAGTTCTTCCTTTATCTTCCTGTTCTAATCCTGGAAACCCCTGTTCCATCTATAGATATTCTTCAGCTGTTTACAAAGACGCAACGCCTTTCTCGCTACGAACCTTGCCAAGTTCGGGATATGGTTGTAGCCAATCATGAGCTCAATCATCTGAGCCAAGTGGACCTTGTATTCTTCTTTGAGACGAGCTATTTCTTTCCTTGCATCCCTAAGATGCTTAATAAGTCTCTTGTAGGTATGGTTGCCAAGGGGGTTGGGGACATGTTAGTCTCAGTAGGCTACTTCTCATCCTTTTCTTCCATCTGTACAAGAGTTTTCTTGCATGTTTCATCAGTCTTTTCAAAACCTTTTCCTTTATGATTATCTTGCACAACAGGTTGTTCTTTATTCTTCATAGGTTTTTTACAATCCTTCATAAGGATTTCATCTTCCCTCTCCAAAGGTCTTTTGGTACCCTTACCCTTGATTTTCTGTACAGGGGTTTCTTGTTTCTCTTCTACATATTTTTCAATGTCTTTCCCTTTCTTCTTATGTATAGGGGCTTCTGGTAAAAGATGTCCTTTGAAATACCCCTTAGGAATTGACGACCTAGTGAAAGGTTTTTTACCTTTGATTTCAACTGTTGGAGGAGGAGAGGGAAAGAGAAGCTTCTTCCCTTTTTTTTATGTCACCTTGGTAGAAGATAGAACTTCTTCTAACCCTGGTGGAGGTGGTGGTGAGAAATCTCTATGTGGGGAAGGACAGACTTCCTCCTCAGCTTCCCTGACCTGCTTATTGATCTCTGAAACATGGGATTTTCCCTTTCTCTTCTTGCTGATCCCTGTTTTAGTACTGGTAGGTGATGAAGAGCCTGCAATCTGTGATTGGGGGGTAGTTTTTGGGTCCATCTTGAAGTGATAAGAGACCAAGAAATTCTCCCAGGAGATCTCTTTCTTTCCCAACTCTTTAGAGACAAGCATCCTGATAAGTCCAGAGTGGAAAAGACTGGAGTCCACATCCTTGGATTTGGCTTGCACCTTATCTTCCATTTTACCTATACTTTTTAGTAGGTAATATGGAATATTCATCTGAACCTTACCAGTAAAATTCAACAACAACATTATGTGGTAATGATAGAGGGTGTTAAACCTCTCTTCACAACTAAAATATCTCTGTATGATTTTCAACATTCTGTCAAACTGGTCAATCAACGGATTCCTTGGCACACTCTTAGATAAATCATTGGCTTGGTATTCAAGCTTGAAAATATCTTTAACGAAAAGTGAAGTCAATACCATGGCCTTGAACTGATTTTATCCTGAAATGGGAATCCCTGTTGCAACTGAGATGGAGGCTTCAGTCACCTCAAATTCCAAATCTCCAACTCTGGTTTTCTTGCCATCAAAATTTAGTGCAAATTGTTTTTCTACTTTTGAGTGGCTTCTCTGCATGTTCTGGCAGAAAGAATGGCATCCTAATGTTCGAAACATTTCCCTTGCCATGGGTTCTGTGTCAAAAAGGCACATGTCCACAGGTTCTGTTCGAACTATCTTGCCACCTTTGTGTGCTTTCTTCGACTGAGGGGTCTCCATGACTTAGAAAGAGGGTTATTAAGAGGCTGTAAGGGATGCTATTGACTATAAAACTTCAATTTAAGTCTCAAATGCACAAGGATGGCCCTCCAAATTAATAGTGCTTAGAAAATGAACTTGGATATGAGAAATGGACTTTCAGGCTTATACAGGTTTTCAGAGTGTAGACTATGAGGAAATAATTTTTGAATGACTCTTTGTACAGGATGAAAATAAGCAAATGATAATCATAGAGGTTTTAGCAACGCCTCTGTGTAGCGCAATGCATACATAGAGGATAGGCTATTTTCGGCCTATGAATTTCAAAGGTCATGACTAACCACAATAATCAGACTATGGATACGAGTGAAGATGTTTACAGGAATGCAAATATGGCTCCCATACTACCTTGCAAGATTAGCAAACCAAAACCCGAGCACAAATCTCCTATGAAAATGAATATGCAAAGGAGGTTGCACAAGAGACCTGTGAAGTCGACAACTATTGAGCTCCTCAGTGCGAACTTAGGATGAGATTGAGGAAACTTTGGCCCTGAAATCTCTCACAACATTAGATTTAGTGGACATGCGATTGTATGATCTGAACTGGCAAACTTACGCAACGCATCACTGTTGAACTTTTAAAATTTAGAAACTGTTACCAAGGATCATAAATGAAAGACCTTTTGAAAGCATTTCAACCGACTTTAGGGAGTGAAAACAAGGATTAAGGTATCAGTCATTGCAATCATGACTTGGAATGGGTGCATGATAATCGTGAAAAGCACTACAAAAATGCCTACTGGGTGGGCAACGTTCTCCAAATAAAAAGATGATTGGACAGGTGAGTGGGGATGATGAGGTATACATGTGAGGACATGAGTGATGAGAGAGGTGTTTTACATCAGCCTGGTCATGAGAGGTATCAACCTAGGGATGAATCACGAGAGGGGACACAAAGAATAGACCATGAGCTCATAAGGGCTTAAGGACCAAAAATTGAATTGTGGATCAACACATGAGCTATGACTCAAAGTTTTAGACATCCTAAGGGGTGCTAAATATCATTTAATGGATGAGAAATTTATTTCAAAGAGAAAATAAGACTCTAAGGTTTTTTTTTTTTTTTTTTTAATTTTTCCTTTTAACAAAAAGAAACTAAGAGACCCAATGCGACTTAGTGTGATAACAGTACCAATCATGCATTATCGATAGATCATGTTGTGACTCATCATATTCCAACCATGTACATAATCCAAGTACCATACATCATATATCATGAAATGTATCTCACCCATTTACCAAGAATCTGTGCCAAATGTGTATCAACCTTGTACTTCAGGCATACACTAAATATATATGTCAATGTATCCAAGATATGTATCACCAATGTATTCAACATGTACATCAACCAATACGCCAAATACATACAACAAGACATCCAACAAATATGCTTCTAAAAATACATCACAAGATATCTCAATCGAGCTCACATATGTACTAGCCAGGTACTATAACAGATCTACCTCAAAACATTTACTACATCAAATATAATGCAACAATAGTACCTCTAAATATGTACCAAGAGTGTCCCTCAATATATAAATGATATATCTATAGATAACATCACATAATCATGATATATCTCGTAAAAAAAATTCCATGACATCATTGAGAAAGTACTCAACATAACCAACATTGTACCTCAACAAAAAATGCCTCAATCCACACACTAAAGTTTGTACCATGAATTCAAGATAGACCTCAAGCATAATCTTCAACACTCAACCATATGTCATCACCATACATACATCAGACAAACATGAAATCATATAATCATGAAAACATGCAACAAACCATTTCAAACCCTACAAAACAGAGTTATATCATTAAACCATGCTGCAACGCATATGTACACCTTGCCTTTTGAGGATTTTCCCACAGGTAGGCAACTTGTTCCTTATTTATATCGCATATGTATGCTTTCCTTCTATAGATCACCTCACGTGTGTACATGACTACTTCCACAAGAACCTACACATGCCTCATAAAATGTAAGGCTTGAGCTTTCCTCATGGCTTCCATTTTGTTCTAGTTGTTTAGTCTTTTTCATCCACTTTTGAAGTTTTATCTATACTTGTACTACTGAGCTTCCATCCTTTCAACATTGTCTTCCTTCCAAATTACATGTGCTCTTCTTTCCATGATATATGAAAGACTCCTCATTGATTGTCTCCTTGAATTCCAACAATCCTGAGCTTTGTGGCCAGAACCACTACAGCTGTAACATCTCAAGGTGTAACAATGAGCAACAATGTGTCCCACTTGATTGCATCTCCAACATCTTAGGGTGTTATGGAACCTTCCAACATATTTCCATGCATAATGTATGCAATCCAAATCTTTGTGACCATATTCATTACATGAGAAGCAATGACCATGAAAAAAAATATCATACCTTTTCTTTGGTGTCCACCTTGAAGGTGTCTCTCTTTTGAATTTTCTTTGAGGTGTAGAGATGGCTTCTTGATATATTATTTGCTCTGTTCTTCTGAAGGTTTCCTTTATTTGTGTAGGTACTTTAATTCCATCTTTGCTTTCATATTTTGAGAATGAAGGACTCACCTCATGCTTCTTAGAAGTACTAGCTTCAAAATGTGTTTCTTCCTTGTTATATCCAAGACTGGATTTGTCATTTGGTGATATTTGACTATCCAATATTTCAATCAAGATGGTTTAGTTGTTCATGAACTTGATATGAGCATTTATATTCTTCATTTTCCTTTTAGTATGAACAATTTATGCTTCAAGATTATGGCATGATTCTTCCTTTTCATTTACTTGATTCTTCAATATTTCTTCTATTCTTTTGGCTTCTTAAAGTTGGGTCCTTAGATTGACATTGATTTATCTTGTTTATTTAATATATTCAAGGCTTTTGCTAAGGTAATAATCTACCTTCTTATTTTCTTCCACTCGACTAATTATTTCATTCTTTAGCTTCTTGATCTTTTCTTCTTTTTCTTCTAATTGTGTCTTTTTACTTTCTTCTTGTTCTTTGATCATTTGCTTTAGTTCTATGGTATGCCTTGGGTACTTTTCTAGGAATTCCTTAGCGTATTTTTCAAGGTACTCAAAATAAATTGAATAATGTCCTATTTCCATGCTAACATCGTCTAACTCAGATAATTTTTTTTCTTTAAAATTCAACAAATATTCCTCTTCATCTATAAGATAATTGTTGGATAATTCTACACAAACTACTTCTATATTTTCTTCTTCACTTGCGGGAGAACATTCAACGTCATCACACTTAGAATTATTGCAGTCATAGGATTTTGGAGAGTCTTTACCTTCATTTTCCTTGATGGAATTATCTTCTTTGTCTTGATATACCTTCTCTATCTTCAATGATAGATCCTTGGTGGAAGAATGTTGTCTTTTGATACCTTTGAAAGAATATGATAGTGTTGGATCATGTTGTCATTGATGCCAATGGTTTGATTGATTGATGTCATTGATTGATGTCAAGTGATTGATTGATGTCAAAGGATTGATTGATTGATGATTGATGTAATATAATATGTATTG
>ML784819.1:772925-788820 GCA_009831015.1 Picea engelmannii
GCCAAGTGACCTAGAATATGTTTTTAAGGAAGCTACTTGGAGAGTATAAATAAGAGGCAAGGCTCTCTCATTTGAATCACACTTGAGAATATTGAATATCTATATGTGTCTGAGGTTTACAAATGATATCTTAGCCGAAATTCGGAGGAAAGTGAAGAAAAGAAGACCGAAATGCAAGGAAGGATAAATTCTTTTGAAGGTGCTTTCTAAGGTATGTTATTTTTAGGTCATCTCACCATTTTCGCTATAACTTTATTTCTATAATGATTCAGATCCTGAAATTTCTATGAAAGTGAGACAACATATCCAAGTATCTTTGGTTCAAAAATCATCTTGTGGGTCGTTGTATTTTTGGATTTACACTCTGTGGAAAATAGGGTTTGTGGCTAGTCCTGAAACTAGTCAAAATCAGGTGTTTCAGGTAAAAACGTCATAACTTCTTCATAACAGATCAAAATTCTATGAGACCAAATGTTTCGGTTAGGGTAAATTCTGTAGTATTCTTTGTAACAGTTTCAGATTATTTCATCAAATATTTTGTGCGGGGCACTCTCTACAAGGACGCTCTCTAGAATAAGCTAGAATTCAACAAGGTATGCTATTTTTGCTATAACTCCTTTTTTGAGAGGGTCCAAGCAGTGCCACTTGGAGGAATTGCATAAAACACACTGAAGAACATTGTGTATCAGTTTCAGATCTTTATACATTACAGGTTCAAAGTTATGATTACTTCAAGTCAGGGTTGTTGACTAATCCAAAACTAGGCATGTGAGACTAAAAACAAGTTTGATGAAAATGCTAGTATTTTGTTAAGGAAGGTTTGCAGGAATGTGATGATATACACCAGGTCTCATCAAAGAGAGGAACTTCATCTTCATGCTCATCCATTTTTGTGTCCACGGATCTCCTTAAATCTTGTAAGGATTACGATGAAGGCCGAATATGATACCAATTTTTGGACACACCAACCACACTGAGAGGTGGGGTGAATCAGTGTGAGGATCTTTTTATGCTTCTTACAAAAATTTAGTTAGAAATCACCATTTAATCATTATTTCCATTCACACTTAGTTGCTTGCATGTAAACATATATCAACAACATACAACAACAATAAATAAATTTGAACCATCACAATAATGAACACAAAGAGCACGAGATATATATTTAATATTTTTGTATTATATGTTACAGGAGACTACAATATTAGGTTTTATCAACATCAATTGAAAATAGATCCAACTCAAAGAGAGATCCAACTCTCAATTGTAATACCCAACCTGCATATCTCAGCAACAAACAAGATGTGAAGAATCCAACCCTCAAGTACAAGACCCAGCTTGTAGATAGAAAGCAATCTGTCAAACTATACTATTGGCCCTTGGTTATGGAAGGAAGTGAAGAACAAGGAAGAAAAGATAAAAAGTGAGCTTCGCAGGAGACACAGTGAGCAAAAGAACAAAAAATATGGAGCGAAATGCGGAAAAGCAAGCCGTGGGATGAGGAGATCGAGGATAACAGATCAGCAAGGAAGATGGACCAAGGATGACTCATGAAGTGGAAAAAGCCAGCATTAGATGCCTTGGAGCACCGCAAGATGAAGAAGGAAAGACAGGCTGGCGAAGCCCAGAAAAAATGGGTCAAGTCGACCTACAGTTGTAGACACCTAGGGTTTTGGTAATTAGGGTTTTGACACCTAGGTTTCGACCTGAGGATATCGGTGAGGGATTGTAATGTATAAATAGAGGTTGAGAGGACCTAAGTCTGGTCAGTACTATTGCTAAGCCTTGTTATAGGTTGATTTTTCATTGAGAGAATGTGTACTATGAGTACGAGAAGTGCTAAGAGTGAGAGCCTTCTGGTATTGTAAGATATTCAGCTGGGTGCGAAGATCAAGTCCTGCAATTGGGTGTGTAGGAAGGGAAGAAGGAGAGAGAGAAGAGAAAGGATCTTCTAGCCAAAAGCATAGATCAGAATTGTAAGCTTTGTCTTAATATATCATAAGCATAGTTCTGTGGACGTAGCCCTAGAGAGAGGGTGAAACATGTACATCTCTTGTTGTGTGTGTGATTGATGCTTTGAGCTCTGTCGTTGTTATATTGTTATCTACATTATTTTATTAGATTAGAGCTATATCCATGAAGGATAGATATATCTACTTGAATGGTAGATGCATGTTATGTCGCTATTGTAATAAGAACCACCTGATATTCCCCTGGTTGTAGACATCTCTGTCCTGCAACCCCCTCATAGCTGCTTCAGGAGAGACTGCATCTGCTTCGCAGGTGCTGTCGAAAGGGCCAATAGCTAGGGCTTGTTAGTGTGCTCTTGGAGCTAAACCCTAGGTCTGCCCCTATGCTAACAAATGGTTCTGTTGTCGGGACAGGAACTGTGATTGCTAGGAACAAAAGAAGAAAAATATTTTTGCGAACTAAGCTCTGTGCATAGATCTATTGCCCTAGTGAGCAGTATTCTACTTGACCTATAAAGATTTGTGCCAAGAAAAAGTTGTCAGATCTAAAGGGAAAAGGTCAGATCTGCAGAAAAAGAGGTCAGATTTGAAGGGGAAAGGTCAGATCTGCAAGAAAGAGGTTAATACAGAAGAAAAGAAGTGATATTTGAATGCTCTATGCTTTAATAAAAGTAAAAGTGGAAAATTTCCGAAGGAAAAAGGTCAGATTTGCAGAAAAGAGGTAAGATCTGTAAGTTGTGTGCTCTGATAATGGTAAGAATAGACAAAAGTTCTTAGATTTGAAAGCTTTGTGCTCTATAGAAGTAAGATAAGTGAAATTGTTTGTTTCTAAAGCATGGATCTAGGTATGTTTGATAGATTATGTCCTAGCTTCAAAACTAGGGCATTAATAGATGAAATAAAGTTTGATATGAATAGATCTGATAAGTATAGTGATAGATATGTTATACCTATGCATAGAAAGAATGTTTGGACTAATAAGTGGATGCAGGATCCTAGAAAGAGTTTTTTGCAGGCTAGCCACCATCATCCTGGTGCGCAGTATAGAAAGAAAGGATTAACCCTCTATTATAGTTGTAGAAGACCAGGACATCTTGCTAAGGAATGCCCTAGGAGAAGACCTAGTTGCCTTTGTTGTAAGGCTATGGACCATGAAGTACTGGATTTCCCTAGAATGATTTCTAGGCTTGAGAAGTTGAATATGGAGCAAGCAAACCCTGAAGGATATCAAGAGGCCAATATTATAGTAGAAACCCATAAATAATCAGAAAAGATATTGCTACAGATGAAAGATACCTTGAATGACCATCAACATGTTAGGCTATCATAGATCTTCAAAGAAAAGGAGCAAATCGAAGCAAGAATAGGGGACTTTGACATTGAATGTACTCTTGATGAAGAAACACAAGTGAACATTATGCCAGAAAGAACTTGGAAAGCTATAGGAAAGCTTGCCATGATCCCTTCCCTAGGAGGAACAAATTTCTTCAGAGGAAAGCTAGTAAACCTATGTGAAAGGCTCGCCCGAATACCTATGACTATTAATGGAACTTTGACAAAGGAAGCATATAAGATCATTAAATGTGTTGAAGACAACACCCCGTTTACCATGCTCATAGGAAAACCTTTGGATTGATAGAGAACAAGCCAGATGAAAAGAAGAAGAAAAAGTTTTGGAACAAAAGAAGCAAGAGTTAAAAGACTTTATGACTAGAAGGATCGCGCACTTGATTGAAAACAAAAGAGTAGATCACAAATATTTAATACTATCATCTCCGATGTCGAAGCTAAGAGAACACTTGAGGATCAACAGAAGATCGAGTTACCTATTTTTGATATAGAAGTAGTATTATCAAGGAACCCTAGGAAAGACTTTCAACAACGCGAAGTAACTAAGACCATAGAAGATAAACATCAGAATGGTAAAAGCATTACTGAGACGAAGCTCACTGGGAAGAAGGCTAGGAAGTTAAGAAAGAAAAGGGCTAATACTATAAGGTTACAAGAGGTTCTCGAGGACACTTCACAACAAGAAGAATTGCAGAATTGGAGCTTCACTGAGATATCATAACAACAACATAGATTACTTCTCCATGATGAAGTAATATAGCTGTTGGAACCAATATACCCGTTCGACCGCCATTTCAAATAGATCGAAAAGCAGTTATGGGTTACCACTAGACCGTTGGATAGCACTAGAATGGATATAATAGAGTTAATGAAGGCCCCATGAATGTTGCAAGAAGACCATTGCTGAGATTGTCTACTTAACCCATCACGCCATGCACCGAGAAGACCTTTTTCTAACTGAGAATTTGAGCATGAATCCTGATATTTACTTACCCTGAGATCATTTCCTTAATATTCATTGTAGTCTCTGAAGTCCTTTTGCACCCAAGCCAACTGACCCAATTTTGTATGTCGGACGAGCTCAACGCTGCTGAGAAAATTGTTGAATAATTTCTAATTGATTTAATCACTGAGAGAGTCATGTTAGAACGCAGGATGTCTACAGGTGTACAGGCATCGTCCTTGGGCACACTGCTAGATTCCCCCTCCACTGCTCAAGCAAGACCATCCCGACCACCTTCAGAAAGATGATCGAAGCTCGGAAAGAACTTCTTCACTGTGAAGATGATCCCAAGCACCTTTCCTAAATATATCCCACCACTAAGCAGAACAGTGAATTGAGACACTGTACCCAGAGACTTCGAATATGCTATAGCCACTGCGTACCTCCCGAAAGGGGTGCGCGTAGTTTATGCTGACCAGGAGAAGCTCACCGCATTGAAATTTAGTGATTTCAACCTTGGAGATCGCAAGCTATACAATATGCTAGCCCTGCACAAGTAATTGACTATTACAAAAGGAAATAATCCCAAGATTGTACCATATCAATGGACCCATAACCTTTCACAGTCAACCCTCCTCAATGTGATGAAGATTCCACATTTCAGGAGGCATAAGGAAGTAAATGCATGCATTAGACTTTTGTTGTCCTGCTACCACAGAGGATACCTATGGTTAGACTGCTGCATCACTGTGGATTTGATTTTGATCAATCAGATCACTGGGCTAAGCATGCAGGGCCTTGACCCGCAGTAATTTTACCCTGGAAAGACCGCATATCATGCTCTCGTCCAACAAATAAAAGACACATATGATGATCAGGAGAAAGGCACATGAGGTTACAAGGTATCCTCCATTGAGAATGAAATAGTGTTTTTTGGTTGCCATCTGATCGCAGGGAAGTTAGTCCAAAAAAATAGACCTAAACAGGTGATCAGATTTGTAGTTGACCTCACAGGGAAGTGCGCGGAGGGACTACAAATGAACTGGGAAAAATACCTTATAAATCAGCTAGAGATTGACTGTAGACAAGCGTAGGACCAAGGGTATGAGTTCCACTTTAGCGGGTTTCTCATACTCATCGCTTTCATCACTTGGGAACTTCTCGAGGGAGCCACTTTCTCGGAGATCAATCCCTTTGAACCACTGGCTACGAAGTTTGTACGTTGTGGTACTCCAGTGACATGAACAAACAATGGCAGTCCAATGTTGTCTTCCACGATTACTACACTCAGTTGAAGAATGCCATTCAGTCTACACCACACATCACACCCAAGACACTTCATAGGTTTAGACCTTTGATGAAATTCAATGCAGATCATCACTTCACCTACATCACAACGCACACAGATGAGCACAAACAACAACTATAGTCATATTACAAGCTGACAAAATATGAATTGGAGGAGATTACCAAGGAATGGTCGACATACCTCCTTGTTGCAGTAGATCCTGCAGAGATGTTCGACGTAGATAGCCCTGAAGCTATGCCGGATACACCTGGACCGTGAAAGACTAAGAAGGATGTGGAAGTTCAATATATCCACAACACATCCACAAAGACTGCTTCGCTCTCACCTATGAAGGGAGGTGATGATGAAGAACTAGGGGGCATAGAAGTTGAACAGTGAAAAGGCGAGGTTACTTCGCCTAGGGACGAGGAAGATCCCTCCAAGAAAAGGTAGATTACCCCACCAAAGCCCTCATCCCGAAAGAAATCTAAGGCCACCTAGACCAGGCTTAAAACTACCGTTACCTTGGATGATTTTGACTTCTTAATTTCTGCACTGAATGATGTTTCACTAGAGCTCGCAGAAAAGCAAGAAGCAAAGAAGGAGGAGCTAGTCAGCTGGATCACAGTTGAACTCAAAGAAGTGCAGCAGGCACTCCAGTCCAGCCAAGAATTTTCTATGGTGCCCTTAATGAT
This sequence comes from Picea engelmannii, assembly GCA_009831015.1. Classification (NCBI taxonomy): domain Eukaryota; kingdom Viridiplantae; phylum Streptophyta; class Pinopsida; order Pinales; family Pinaceae; genus Picea; species Picea engelmannii. The sequence goes on from ML784819.1 coordinate 779,172, forward strand.
GGAAATATCAAGAACAGGTGATGAGCCCACGCAATTACGCTAGATCGCTGAAAAAGTCGAAGTTCACCTTCAACGAGCTCAAGAAGACATAGCACAAGCCACCCAAGCTTTGGCACAAGAACAAAGTGCACATGAAGAATAATAGAGGAAGGTAGAACAAGAGCAACTTGCCTTACAAGTGAAGTGGGAGGAGGAAAAAGAACAGTTACAGTAGAGCAAGGACCAGTTGCTAGTAGAGCAACTTGAAGTACAGGAAAGAGTTAACAAATCATTGCGCTCTGTGATGATCATAGAAGTGAAGATGGAAGATCGCCTCCCACAACAGGTGACCCAATTGGAAGAAGTAATCCAACAACTACAACAACGCATCATGGATCTGGAGCTCTGCACCATGCTTGAGAAACCCCAAGAGATAAGATATCTAAGAGAGGCCACTGCTCGAAGTGAAGTCAACTGATTAAAAACTTTGGCTTTGGAAAGTAGGCAGCTAAGCACTAGAAGTGCCCAGACTTATGAAATCCTTGCAGAGAATCCATGATTGCAGACATTGGAGGCACAACTCCAAGAAGCAAAGCAGGATGCAAATGTGCTACAAGCACAACTGAAGTCCGTGACCCCAGTCGAAAGAATGAAGAGTTTCATAGAACAACGGATAGCCCAAAAACAATTACACATGCTGCAAAGTAAAGTGATGGAAGTCTCTCAATGACTGCAACCACTCCAAGAGAAGGCATGTCAACTGCTCATTGAAATTGAAATCTAGGGAGATGAACTCAAATAGGATGTCATCAGTGCAGAACAATGCCTATAAGGACCACTCAATGACACAGTAATCCAGGAATTTACTGAACAAGAGGTTTTCACACTACAATAGGTCGAAGCAGCTCGAGCCAAGCTCGAGGTGTTCGAAGTGGAATTGATCATCCCTGAGTGACTCGGGATGAGTCATAGGTGAGTGTTGGGGGCCTATTGGCCCTTGACCAAGTTTTGAAGAATACTTGGTCATATTTACCAGGTGCAGTTGAAACTCGATACCAGACACAAAAAATACAGTCTGCACAAGGATGGAAAGGAGGCATAAAGAAGAAAGTAAGGGCTGCACTGCACAGTCGAAAGTCGAAGTAAAACAAGAGGATTAGATCTCAAGTGCCTCGGGATGAGTCACAAGTGAGTGTTGGGGGCCTGTTGGCCCTTGGTTATGGAAGGAAACGAAGAACAAGGAAGAAAAGATAAAAAGTGAGCTTCGTGGGAGACATAGTGACTGTCACTGGGTCGAAGTGAGCAAAAGAACTGAAAAGATGGAGCGAAGTGCGAAAAAGAAATTCATGGGATGAGGAGATCGAGAATGATAGATCAACAAGGAATATGGACCGAGGATGACTCAGGAAGTGGAAAAAGCCAGCATTAGATGCCTTGGAGCATTGCGAGATGAAGAAGGAAAGACAAGTTGGCGAAGCCTGGAAAAAATGGGTCAAGTTGACCCAGGGTTGTAGACACCTAAGGTTTTGGTAATTAGGGTTTTGACACCTAGGTTTTGAACTGAGGTTGTTGGTGAGGGATTGTAATGTATAAATATAGGTCAAGAGGACCTAGGTAAGGTCGGTACTATTGTTAATCCTTGTTATTGGTTGATTGTTCATTGAGAGAATGTGTACTGTGAGTACGAGAAGTGTAGAGAGTGAGAGCCTTCTGGTATTGTAAGATCTTCAGCTGGGTGTGAAGATCAAGTCCTGTAGCTGGGTGCGTAGGAAGGGGAGAAGGAGAGAGAGAAGAGAAAGTATCTACTGGCTAAGAGCACAGATTAGAACTGTAATATTTATCTTAATATATCATAAGCATAGTTTTGTGGATGTAGCCCTAGAGAGAGGGTGAACCACACACATCTATTGTTGTGTGTGGGATTGATTCTTTGAGCTCTGTCATTGTTATATTGTTATTTGCATTATTGTACTAGATGAGAGCTATAGTTGTGAAGGATAGATCTAGCTAGTTGAATGGTATATGCATGTTATGTTGCTGTTGTAATAAGAACCACTCGATATTCCCATGGTTGTAGACATCTTTTTCCTACAAACCCCTCATAGTTGCTTCAGGTGAGACTACATCTACTTCACAGGTGCTACCGAAAGGGCCAGTAGCTAGGGCTTGTTGGTGCGCTCTTGGAGATGAACCCTAGGTCTGCCCCTGTGCCAGCATATACCAATATATTATACCAAGACAAGTGCATCAACTATGCACAACACAACCTATCACAACAACCTATCACCTCAACTTGTCTCATCAATATCATCATCCAAATATGATATACTCACAAATATCAATCATCAAGTCAAATCTCAACCATATGCACAATATCACCAAGTTAACCAACAACATACCTCTAACAATACACCATACTCTCCATAAACCAAATACCATAAACCCTTACACAAGACCATGTGCTAAAACCATGCCTTTAATCTTGTAGCAATCATCAAGACCTATACCATACCATGAAAAAATCGAAACAATTCAATATGAAAATCTGATGTGGTTACCGAAATACCAACATTTTGCAGCTGCCAAATCTGTTGCCACGATTTTGCTACCATGATTATGCTACGCCGGTTTTGCTGCCATAATTATTCTGCTACCGTTCTACTGTCATGATTCTTCAATTGCGGTTTTGCTGCCGTGATTTTTCTCCCATGATTCTGTTGCCACGATTTTGTTTCCGTGATTCTATAGCCGCGATTTTACTTCCACGATTTTTCTGCCATGAATTTTCTCTATCAATAATACCTGCCCAAATAACCTTTAAAAATTGGATATTCAATATGCTCAAAGATCATACACATAAGAGACCCTTTCTCTCTTATTTATACTTCTCCAAGTAGCTTCATCTAGGGGTTATCGTCTAACCAACTTAACCAACTTCCTTCTTTTGGAGCTAACCCACTTCTAACCACTTTGTCCACTTACAACCACCTTATCCACAAATAACAACCTCTCCACTTCTAGTCACAACTAATTTATTTTTAATTGTTTTCTTGTTGCAATTACTTAACCATGACTAACCACTTTGATGGGTCAACTTCTTCTAGGATATTCTAGAATAATTTGACTTATTTGACATTCCTGACTTCTTTTACCTTCTAGGGGATTCTAGATAACTCACGAGGGTTATCCAGCTTCACATGTCCATAACTCTCTAACCGTGAGGAGTTATGTGATGTTACACATATCATCGAAAACACCATGACATATACTATCCATATGGAATAGTTTGTCCTACAAATTCAGTTATCTTCATTACATTATTCCTCAATAAAACTTGGGTTCCCTAACCAAACTGCTCGACTACTCAACCAACTAACCATTTGGACTTCACAAAGCATTTTCCCATGAGGGATTTCACCATAAGGGGACTATTATCCCATACCCTAGGGATAAAAAAGGAGATCACATCTTGGAGACCTCAGGTCCTATACATGGAGTACCGAGAGTTGGATGACTTGAGAATGTCCCTAGAGGGCCCTTCTTTTATTCAGTGCAACCTACTTATCAGTAGCATCAATATCTATCCCACCAGCCTGGTCCCAAAGTAGTAGTAAGTGTTGCTCCATGAGGTAATGAGTTCAGGTATCTTGGTATGTGTCACTCTGATTCTTGAAGCACTTGAATATGTTTCATTGAATTCTCCTTCATTTCATAATGTTTTCTTGGAAATTATGCTCTTTGACCTGCTCACACTTGGAAGGGTGAAATGGTTCCCTAGTAAGTTGATATCCCTTTAGGATAAGTTTCCATTGGGTTGGTATATGAAAGGTCATCGTCTGTTCCCTCCATACTTATCACTTTCCATCCTTATTTCTCTCATCCCCCCCTACCTTTGTTTGGGAATCAGGACTGGCCACACTAGGAAGCGTTGTACCTTGCCTTGTGGAAAGAAGGGGCTAAACGCTCAAAGGGTAAAAGTAGCTGGCAAGAGTTAAAATCCTTTAAAACCTTTGAGATGCTTCGTGCATGGATTACTGAGAAAGAAGTAAAATGATTCTTAGTAAGAAAAGGGAACCCATAAGGATAAATAAACACTCACTATACTAGTTGGTGGATATGAGGTCTCATCATGAGCCAACCTATTATGACCATGGACATGTAGCGGTATGATACTACCACATATCTTGTCCTCAAACCAGGGTAGTGGATCTTGGTGGCATAGCCAAGAGAAATGGGGTCTCATCACAAGCCATCCTTCTCATCTCTGTGAAATTCTTGTGGATAACGCTCTCACCTCTGGTCACCAAGATAGACAGAACAGTGTCCCTCAACTCTTCCCTTGAAGCATAAAATCAAAATATAAAAAACAATGAAGCTAAGAATAAAAGGTAGTGAATGGGATAGGAAACAATGTCATCTATGACAAGGTGTAGCTCGCCCTCTACAAATACACCCACAGGTAAGATTTACATTTCCCCGTTATCACTGCACCTTATGCCCAAATACTTACCCCACACCACCTGGATTGTTTCTTATGTGGGAAACATCCCAAACTTAAGGAGGATTAGCCTAATAGGACACCCTGAGAACTTATCCAAACCTAACTTGTTTTAAATTGCATAACATCTTTGAGAATTTGTCCAGATAAAGGGGGGTTTTATGCACATGTTTGGGTAATTTAATTACTGGATGTGATTTACATGTTATGATCCCTATGAATTATGAACCCCTGGAGGGCGTACTTGTTGTTTCTGCAGGACTTTTCCCAGTGGATAGGTACACATGGGGGAATGATTAACTCAGACCTTCATGCGGATGAAAGCCCACAGATGGATTTTGTAACCACAACCATGGGAAAGAAGACATTAGATATTTTCACCAAGAAGAAAGAAGGATGTTTCCCTTGGAGTCACCCTGGCAGGCCTAGACCTAGGGGGATATTTCTGTTCCACCTAGACATTGATCTTTGGGAGCCCATGACATCACCTTTATGACCCTAGACGTCATCTAGAGCTAGGGTTTTCACTTTGAGGGAATTTATGATCTGATTGGCACGTGTGGGCATCATCTAGGGCCTTTGGAGGCCAAACATCCTACATCTAGAGCCCAACGTTTCACCTTAGGGGCTCAACATCACCCTAGAAGGGAATGACATCACCCCTAGAGATGATTTTAGGGGTTAATTAATTTTATTTATGTAAAAAACTAGATTTTGAAGCAATTTGGTCAGGTTGACCTTTATTTGACCTACAATTAATTAAAGGTCATTAGTTTTGTATAAATAGAGAGAAAGTGCTCTCATTTTTTCATCATAACTCATCACACACTTAGTGTGGACTGAAATTTGCACCCTCTTTAAGGGCTATTGACTGAAATAGCTAGTGTGCAACTTCTTGGAGAGGCATATTTTGGTGTATCTTGGCTATTTTTCATGGTGGAATATCTTCAACTACGGTTTGGCTTGATTATTATTGGTGAAGTAAGTAGAAAATATGCAATTTTTTTATGTAAATGAATGTTTGTGGTAAATTTTACTTGTTTCATGTTAAATATTATGAAATTGCTTGCTTAAACCCTAGGAGAGAAACATAAGTTACTTCTTTCTCTCTATAGTTTTATACTTGTCTAAATTTCTCAAGTACATTTTGTTTAGAAGTGGCTACTAGAGCTCTAAAGTGCTAGCACTCTAGTAGCTTCACTCTAATTTCCTATTGCATACACTCTTTAAATATTCTAAGGAAGGAATATTCATTAGGGCCTACGATTCCTTACTCTCTAGCAAATTTGTCTTTAGGGTTTGGATGCTTGAGGCCTTGAAGTACCAACACCTCCTCCATCCATCCCTTCTCCTTTGACAAGTATTATCATTGCCACTTTTCTCCAAGTTTGGTTGTTTCTATCATTGACTCCATAAATCCTAAAGGGAACTAGTCTACTCACTATAGTGAATGATTGATCAAACAAACACTCAGACCTTCTTCGTGGAAGATTTTGATAAGTTTTACTAACCCTAAACTAGACTAATTCCCTAGATAAGTTGTTGTTATTTTAAATCACTACTACAACCATACTAATTCATGCTAATTTCTTGCTTTCAACTACATAACTTTCACCTAGCTCACTCATAAATTGCTTGTGACAATTGCCAATCAATCTACTAGATAAATGCTAAGTTTACATGGTGTTTCCTTGCAATTTTGAGCATTAGAATTTGCTGTTGTTACAAAATATTGCTACAACCATCTAACTGCAGCAAATTATTTGCAAAAGTGACATTTAATTCTAGCTACAAATTGTCAAATTTGTTTGCGACAATTAACTATGATTCTGCCTAGTTAAAGCTACATTTTCTTGTCTTTTTCAAGCAATTTCAAGGCATAATTTTGTGCTTGTTACAAAATATTTATTGTTGTTGTAAACTGTTACATTGCTGCAATCTTTTATCAGCTAACCTATTTTTTGAGGGTCCATGGTATTACTAAGCACTAACATCATTTTTGTACTTGAAAGCTTCCATATTTTATTTGTTGTCTTGTTATGGGCAAGTACACTCCATTTTTACCATTGCTTCATCCCTTAAGAACCTTGTGACCAGTGAGAGGGGGATTTTCTTGCATCCTTTCTTTAGTCTTATCATCCCTTTAGGTCATTGGGGACATCTCCCTTGAGGCAAATTTGATATAATCCTAAACATAAACGGGTTTCCTATTAAGGTGATAGTGATAGGTCACCCCCTGTTATGACAATAATTCATCCACTTGCCTTGGGATTTGGGAAAGTACAGATTGTACGATAACATGGACCACTTTGAGAACTTTATCTAAGAGCATATTCCCATGAGGTACTTCAACATTAGCAGACCACTTTGGATTTTATCGATTTCGTTCTTCCTATCAACCATGACATGACATCAACGATGCAACTCCCTTTAATATCAACACATCATTATGACACCACTTGACATCAAACCTTTGAAAACAATTACATCAATTTCCATATAACCAATAATCAATATTTCAATGATACAAACATGTCACTATGACAATACTTGATATCAATCCCTTGACATCAATGAAAACATAGTACAATAGATAAAAACTAATTCTAATATTTTACTTCCACTCCCAATTATCATTAGTGTCAATTTTATTACGTGATAGATGAATCTCTTATAAAATATTTACATTATCTTTTCTTTTAGATGAATTTATTGTTTATCTCTAATAAAAAGCAAGGATTTCCTTGAGGATTTGGTGAACATAGGAATACCCTTTCATATTTGTAATAGATACATTCCTTCATGTGTATTACCATAGTGTAATGAATGATAATATTAAAAAAAAAGGACAACAAAATGTACAATATTTACAAATAATAATTTTACATGACTAGGAAAAATATTTTTTAGGATTTGGCCATTTACAGGGAGGCTTTCAATCTCTCTGTTTAATGTTTGTAAAATAAATGTCGATGGGCCAAGTTTTGGGGAAATCATAATTGGTCCTAACAAAAGATGTTGAAATTTTGTGTGTTTGTCTTTTTATTCATGAGCTTTGTCCCATTTCAGGACTAAATCTCCAACTTGAAACTCTTTCTTATTTACTCAATGTTTTCCAAACCATCGTTTGATCATTGCTTGGTGTTCATGAGATTTCTCCTTTGTTTTGTCACATTATTCTTCCAATTTAATTGATGCATTAATTATCGTTTTCATCTTAGGACATGATTCATCTTAGATAGACTGAGCAAGTTGTAGAGAAGGAAGAAAGATATTAGGAGGTAGAATAACTTCCTTCCCATAAATGAGGAAATAAGGTGAATTTTAGTTTGTCTTCCCATAATGAATTATAAACTTTTTCATGCCAATTTATTTGATGTTCATGAATGGTATTTTTCAATATTCGAATTAAATTTGTATTGGTTTCTTTAGCTAAACCATTTCCCCAAGGATGATAATTTGTAGAATACTTAATTGTAATCCCTTTTTCCAAAGAAAATTTTGTTAGTTTAAGGGGTGAAAATTATGATGCATCATCAAAGGATATGGAATTAGGAACACCAAAATTGGAAATTATAAACCGATTAAGAAAATAGATCACCTAATGTTCATTAAATTTCTTAAGAGGAATGACTTCACTCCATCATGTAAAATAATCAATTGAAGTAAGAATGTATTTGTGGAGCTATATAAAATTAGGGTTGATCCCTAAAATAATGTCTAGGCCCCACTGTTAAAATGGACCTTTCACTTCAACTAGCTGCAAAGGAAAATCATATTTATTCTCTCTCTCTAAAGATGTACGACAAATTTTACATTTTCTAGCATATTAATAAGCATATCCGAATAAGGTAGGACAATAGTAACCATCCTTGAGAATTTTGTGAGAAGTTGATTCTCCACCAAAATGGCCTCCAGATGGTCCATCATGTAGCTATGTCAATATCTACATCAGGTTTTACAATACATCTTAGAAAAACATTATCATAATTCTTCCTGAAAAATGCTCCACTAATAAGCTAATATTTGGTTGATTTTAACCTTAAATCTCCCCTTTTCTTAGGTTCTAAGGATTAAGGAGAGGTACTATGATTCAAATCATATTTGATATCATTGTACCATGAAAAATTAGCTATTGGTATATACAAAACCTCATTGGTTACCACTAGTTCATTGTCCCAACCACTTTGATCACTTACCTAGGAATCTTCTGAATCGACCACTAACTTACTCAAACCTTGTCCTCTTATGATTTTCGTTGGTTTGATTTCAAGGTCATATTCCTGGAATTTGGTCATCCAAAAAATAATGTAATGAATGATAATATTCAAAAAATAAAGATAAAAACAAAGAATGTACAATATTTACAAATAGTCATTTTACATGGATAGGAAAAATATTTTTTTAGGGTTTGTCCATTTACGGGAAGGTTTTCAATCTTTTTGTAATGTTTGTAAAATAAATGTTGACGGGAAAAGTTTTTGGGAATCATAAATGGTCCTAATCAAAGATGTTGAAACTTCGTGTGTTTACATTTTTCTTCATGAGATTTGTCCCATTCCAGGACTAAATCTCCAACTTGAAACTCTTTCTTATTTATAAAATGTTTGTCAAACCATCGTTTGATCATTGCTTGGTGTTAATGAAATTTCCCCTTGGTTTTGTCACATTATTATTCCAATTTAATGGATGCATCATTTATCATTTGCATCTTAGGACATGAATCATCTTGGACAGACTAGGCTAGTTTTAGAGAAGGAAGAAAGATATTGGGAAGTATAATAGCTTCCTTCCCATAAATGTGGGAATGAGGTGAATTTCCTATCGACTTATTGGGAGTTAATCTATATTACCATAATGAATTATAAAAAAAATATGCCAATTTATTTGATGTTCATGAATGGTATTTTTCATTATTCGAATTAAATTTTTAACGAATGATTCTGCTAAACCATTTACCTCGGGATAATAATTTGCAGAATAGTTAAATGTAATCCCTTTTTCCAAAGAAAATTCAGTTAGTTTAAAGGATGAAAAGAATGATGCATTATCAAAGGCTATAGAATTAGGAACACCAAACTTGGAAATTATAAATTGTTGAATCACCTAATCTTCATTAACTTTCCTAAGAGGATTGACTTCAATCCTGGGCATAAAATTGTTGGATTACTG
>ML784819.1:792405-840352 GCA_009831015.1 Picea engelmannii
TCACAATATATTGGAATGGGCTCATCATACTCAACCTGTATATCTGTCAAAGTTTGTTTCATCCAAAGAACCTGTGTACAACATGTTGCTGCTGCAATATACTCTGCCTCGACTGTAGATAGAGATACTGATGATTGTTTCTTTCTTAACCATGATACCAAACACTCACCTAAGTAGAACACTGCTCCATTGGTGCTTCGTCGGTCATCAATACAACCTACCCAATCTGCATCTATGTAGGAAATAAGTGATAGATCTTTTCCTTTTGGATACCATAATCCAAACTCTTCTGTTCCTTTGAGATATCTAAAAATCCTCTTTACTGATAATACATGTGATTCCTTTGGTGTTGCTTGAAATTGTGCCACCTGTCCAACTGCTTGCATTAAATCTGGTCTGGATGTTGTCACATATAGTAGGCTGCCAATCATTGACCTGTATTACCTCTGATCTGTAGACTTTGAATCATCATCTTTGCTCAACTTACAACTGGTTTGCATGGTAGTGTGTTGACAGGCGAAATTGACCACTCATCAATTGGAAGAGTGAATCCGGTCTGGGGTTGTCTAATTAACCCAAACCATTTGGATTAATTCAGTCTAACGGGTTTAATGGCTCCGTTGGCCAATCTAAAGTTCTAAAGAAAGCGAAAAATAACTAAAAGAAATACAATAACTTACTAAATAATAATCACTAAAATATATATGTACATCTAAATATATATACATACAGTTTATATAAATAATATTTATATAATAGTTCTATTTATCATATATACAATCTGTACATATCACGATTTTTAATCTGAACTCATAAAAATCGAATGTAAAATGGTTCTTTTAATGACAGTAATAAAGAAAGCGAAAATACTATTTGTTTTTGGTTTATTTTCTTGTTTGTATGCATTCACAAGATCAAACATTAAACTAATTAATTAAACAAAAATTTATAGACAACGAAAAATTATACTATATATAAAAACTTCTATAATAAGAAAGCAAATGAAATAAAAGAACAGACTAACCTATTAATGCATCCAACATCTGTTCGATAGAGAATATCCAGCCACCTTATCCAAGAGGTAAACCTACAATGAATCTTGAGATTGCTCCGAATAAATGCGAAACAATATGCTGGAAACTAAGTTTTGATAATAGAACATATAATGGAGACAGTCACAATGATCTTATGATTTACAAGTAACTACAATGAAATAAATCTTCTTGTAAGAACTTGTATTTAAACATTCAACAGGAAATTAGAGATAAATCTCATAATATGAATTGAATCGATGATCACCCTATATTGTATCTGAAACATGACATATGGACATCATGTAAAAAATGAATTATCTCAACTCATAATAAATCATGAAGACAACAACTATCACCATCTATTATCACATCGAAATAAACAAAACTTAAAATAAAACATCATACACAAAAGCTAAAGCTATAATATGCATTCTGTTCCATTCAAATCTGTGTGTAATTGTCCATACTTCAGCCCCAGGACAAGATGCCTTTGTTTACAAAATCATAAGTTTATAAAGGCCTCAGAAAAGATAATTGTTTTTGTTCCCAAGATCAAATATTTATTTCAAAAATAAAGGGGGATGCAACCACCCTGATCCTACTAGATCCTCCAAAACTAATAACAGTTCATTTCTATAGAATTGGGATAACAGTTCATTTCTAAAGACTTAACCCATGACTGTAGAATTGGGATATCAGTATAATATCTATCAATCCATGATAGACAGACCTCACACTTTGACTATGTGGCGGCTGCATTAGAACAAACAAGATTGTGGACCGGGGCACCCTCCATATAGATAGTAGATTCATTAAAGCTTGACACTAGGAAACTCTGGATTGTCCTTTAAACAGGGAGGCAAATTATCGACAAAGTTATAGGGTCGATCTTGGTGTGGCTCGAATGAAAAAGGTTCTTCCTCTGCAAGAAATTTGTCTATTTCAAAGTCAAAACTCTCATTAACCTCGATCATGCTGATCACGTTTACATGAGAATTCGTCTTATTACGAAGACTCTGCAATATCAATCTCCCAGCCCTTTTGTTCTTAAAATTTATATCAACACTGGTTTTAGATTTCTTCCTTGTAGGTTTCTTTAATTTTTTAACATAGTTAGTTGGATGTGTAATCTGCTGATAGGCCTATTGAATGACCTTGGGATCGATCAAGGGTTCGCTGTTAGTGGAAGAGACACGAGTGTGGGGAGGTGAGAGAGATGCCATCGAGTGGACAAGGGTTTCCTCAACCATGAGTTTATCTACCTCACCGATATCAGGGTTACCATAGCCATTTTGGGTTATGAACGAATCCCAGTTGTCATTCTGTGACTCTAATTGATGTATGAGCAGGATTTTAGCTAGGCCGTGATGAATAATATTATGTTTTATGTTTTATTTATGTTTTAGGCAGTTGTCATGTGTTCTGGAAGTATTATGTTTTATTTGTCTGAGCTAGCCCATGGTGCAGGCATGTTTGTTTCAAAAAGAAGGACTGATAAATAGAAATGAAAACAAAAACAAACTAGCAAAGAAAAACAAACAGGAAGGAAACCAAAACATAAAATATTTACAAAAGGTGTATGGGGGAGTCATCAAGTAAAATACTTTTTGAGAGCTTGGCCATTCATCAGGAAGGTGTCTGGCTGTCGCTCTAAATTCTACAGGCGAAAAGAACTGGGACCTAGTTTTTCAGCAATTAAAAATGGTCCCAACAACAGGTTTTGAAACTTAGTATGTTCTCCTTTCCCCTCATGAGGTTTGTACCACTTAAGGACAAGATCACCTACCTCAAAATTTATTTCAGAGGTAGAATTGGAATCAAACCAGTTTTTGACAATGAGTTGATGTTGATCCAATTTTCGTTTTGCTTGAGGCCTTACTTCCTCTAACTTCAACAAAGCGTTAATCCGACTTTCCATGGGAGGACAGTTTTCTTATTTCACCTTCTGTGATAACTGTAGATATGGAAGAAGGACATGCGATGGAAGAATCGCTTCCCTACCATAAATGAGAAAAAATGGGGAATTATCGACAACAGTTTTAGGAGTTACCCTATTAGCCCAGATTGCATTAAATAGTGCGTTATGCCAGTTTTTGTGATTTTCAGAGACCGTTCTCTTGATGATCTTGATCAGATTTTTATTAGTTGATTTAGCCAAACCATTGCCTTGGGGGTAATAGCTGGTGGAATACTTTAATTTTATTCCTTTTTCTAAAGAAAAATCACTCATTTCAAGAGACAAAAAATAGGAAGCATTATCAAATACTAGGCATTTAGGGATACCGAAACGAGTGATAATATTTGCATTTAGGAAAGATATTACCTGGCTGGTGTTTACCACTTTTAATGGGGCAGCCTCATACCATTTGGTGAAATAATATATGGCTGTTATGATGTATTTATGCTGTTGCGAGGATGCCAGATTGATTGGGCCTATAATATCCAGGCCCCACTGCTGAAAAGGGGAGTCTACTAAAACTGGTTGCAGCGGAAATGTTGGTTTCTGTACTCATCTAGATGCCTTTTGACAGATTAAACACTTGTGGCATAAGGCATGGGTGTCTTTGAAAAGAGTAGGCTAGTAATAACCTACTCTTAATACTCCGTGGGTAGTGGTGTCTCCACCGAAATGTCCACCAGCTTCCCCTGCATGTAATTCCAATAAGAGTTTTTCTGCTTCATCTTTTTCAAGACAACGCATAAGTATTCCATCGAAATTTTGGTGAAACAAAATACTGTTTACCAGCTGAAAAGAAGTAGATTTTAATATCAGTGCTCTCCTCTTTTTTGGATCAAGGTGACGGGGAGTTGATCCATGCATTAGATAAAATTTTATGTCATCATACCAAGGACTGGTAAGGTTTTGTGCACAACAGATTTGATTTTGATGGTTTTGATCTTGAATTAACATATCAGTTTCATTCTGTTGTACTATAGCTGAATAAACAACCAATTTACATAAACCTTGGCCTCTCACAATTTGAGCAGGAGTGATTTCAAGTTCATAATCTTGTAAGGAAGTGACCCAATTTGCCCTTTTTTCACCCAATTCTTTTTGTACTAGCAAATTTCTGACATCAGGGTAAGGGACAATGATTTTTGTCCTAGATTTCAGTAGATAAGATCGAAAGTGTTTTACTTCTATAAAAACAACATAGGCCTGCTGATCTACTGCTAGGTAATTAATTTCTGCTCCCTTAAAGGCTGATCTCATAAAGGCAATTGGGACTTCGTTGTTTTCAACATTCTTTTGGGTTAGGACAGCAACATAAGACCGATTAGAAGCAAACATGTAGAGAGTGAAATCCCGTGAAAAGTCAAGGCTCATTAGGGAAGGAGCGTCTATTATGGACTTTTTTATTGAGTCAAAATCATGATTTTCCAGAGGTCCCCAATGGTACTGTACATCCTTTTTTATTAAATTTTGTAATGGTCTGACCATTTCTGAAAAACTGGGGACAAACCTCCTAACAAAGTTTATCTGACCTAAGAAAGATTGCATGGAATTTTTGGAAGAGGGAGGGTGCAGTTTTGAAATGACTTGGGTCCTTTCAGGGCCAATAATCATCCCTTCATTTGAAACAATGAATCCGAGGAGCTTACCTTGTTCTACTGCAAAGATAGATTTTTTAGGATTTAAAGAAATACCGTACTTACGACATTGTTGTAGAACATATCTTAGATGGGCTAGATGATCTCCTTTATTCTTTGAGAAGATAGTGACATCATCTAGATAAACTACTATAGATTGATTGATTAAGCCGCAGAAAGAGATATCCATTGCTCTCTGGAAGGTGGCACTGACATTTATGAGCCTAAAGGGCATCTTCCTATAAGCATAGGTACCCCATGGAGTATGGAAAGTGGTTTTGAGTTGTTCTGGGGGAGACATAAGGACTTGGTTATACCCTGAAAAACCATTCAGCAGCGATAATCTTTCAGAACCAGATACTTTTTGAAGGATCTATTCCATGGGAGGAACAGGGTAGTTGTCTTTATCAGACTCTCGGTTTAAATTTTGGAAATCGACACATAGTCGGATTTCACCACTCTTATTCCTTACAGGGACAAGATTAGAGACCCACTGTGTATGTCTTACTGGGAAGATTGTTTTAGCATTCAAGAGTTTGTTTGATTATTTCTTGACTGTTGGTTCAAGTTTTGGGTGCATCTTTCTTAACTTCTGCTGAAAAGGTTGGGTCTGGGGTTTCATGGGAATAATGTGTTGTATGATGCTAGGATCAAAAGTCTTTAGGTCGTCGTATGTCCAAGAAAAGACATCTTTAAATTCCTTAAACAACTTAATAAATGCTATCTTTTCTTTCTCAGATCATCCCAACCTCAAATTGATACACTATGGGTTATCTTTAGTTCCCAAATTTACTTTTTCATGTGTCAAGGAAGAACTATTGTTTTACAATTCATTGATTTTCTGAATTTATCGTGAAGATCATAAAATTTTTCTAATCTAACCACATATTTTGGGATAGAGTTTACCATATCCGATGTAGACTCCAGGGATCTTGGATCTGGTATTATCGTAAAATCGCGAAGGTTTTCATCATGGGTACCTTCGTCGATTACTGCGCCTTGGAAAGTCTCTTCCATGTGCAGAAAATTGATGATTTGTTGATCGTCATCGAAGACTCTCCAATTTGTGATGTTGTCCAGAACTGATGGTCTAAACAACAACTCGATGGAAAACGTATTTAGAGAAAGGCCTTCTGCAGGAAAAGTTTTGAGGTGACGTTAGCTAACAAATCATCTTCAAAATTATTCAATATTGGAATAGAATTAATGTTAAACACAAAAAATTTGTTCATTAAATTCCATACCTCAGTCTGATAGATTTTTAGGTGTGGAGATAAACAGTGGATAGAATTTTTTACCTGTCTAACCACAATTTCTGAATCACCAAAGACAGTCAAATTCTGAATCCTCAAATCTAGTGCTTTTCTGACACCTTGTAGGAGTGCCTCATATTCGGCCGTATTGTTCCTGCATTCAAACTCTAACCGGAAAGTGATCAAAGTTTTGTTACCTGCTGGATCAATGATCACACATCTTGCACTGGCTCCTTCCTTCGATTTATATCCATCGAAGTACAGAGACCAAATCTGATTTTCATCTGATGCAAGTGACCACTGAGAGAGGGTTGTTGATTGTGTGCATTTCATAATTTTGGACTGTTGTTCCAGGTCAGTAAAGGTATAAGTTTCATCCATGAAATTGCCAAAAAAAGTGTCCATCCCCTATATTTCAGGTGAGTTGGAAGAAGCAGTAAATGGTTCATTAGGGTCATTTAAATTAGTTACTGTAAGCTTGATATAATGCTCACAATTGACCTTGATTTTGTTGGGCTTTCCATTTTATGGCATCCACAAGTGAGACCAATCTGTTGCAAAATAACCATGTAGCTGTTTGGACCAATCTCTATTTAAAAACATGCCATATACTTCAGGGATATCGACGACAATAATATCAATGATTTGATGGATTTTAGGATTAGATGACAATCTGATAAGTACATCTTTTAATTCACCTATTACTTTAAAACTGGTCCGATCAAGCTGAATAATCTTAAGACTGGAAGGTTGAACTTCAGCATTGATCTTTTGGCAGATAGACCAAGGCATTATGTTTGACGATGCACCTGAATCTACCATACAATTATGTACATTCCTATTGAAAATTTCAAAAGTCAACAAAAAGGGAGGAACATTTCTGCGAGTATTAACAATAGAAGTTTGTTGTGTTTTAATCGCAGCCCCTGGAACTATTTTATCTACATTTGTCATGCTTTTTACAGTAAAGTCTTGTTTATCAGCAAGTTCTGGTGGGGTTTTAGTGGAGACCTTTTGAGGGGTTTTATGGCTATTTTCTACAACTTTGTTGCTATTTAAATTGTTGTTTTTGCTGTTTTTTGCAATGTTTTGCAACATCTTTTGCAGTAGAAAAGGAAACTTCAACAATTCATAAACAGAAATATTGGCTCTAAGTTTTTCTAGGTCCTCAATCAAATCATACCCTAAACTTGGAGTTGCTGAATTCTGTTTGGTTTCAATCGGTTTGGATTGTTTTTGAGGTGCATTAATCCCAATCTTAGAAGAAGGTTTATTTGTTGTTTTACTTCTAGTATTGTAATGATGCACTATTTTGAAATTAGCTTGAAGGATGCTATCTGAAAAATGTATGAAAATGTTGGGAGAGGACTCATCCTCTTCCACTATTTCTTATTCAGCTATGTCTTCAGGAATCTCAGGAGGCACTAAGTTATCATGTGCCTCTAGAATCGTCTGGATAGAAAACTGTAGGCTTTCTAGGTTTAGGCCTTCAGAAATTTGGTTAGGCCGGTTTGTGGGAAAAATATTTTTGAAAGGGGGTTTGTAAGGCCCTTTGCTTGAAGAAGCTTCTTCAGCCGATCTTTTCAAATCTATAACCTGATTATACAACTTCTGAATGACCTTCTATAAGTTTTCTAGATCCGAACTATCTATTTGAGTTTTGTTTTAGGGAGGTCTAGGAAGAATTTCAATTTTCTTCTTGGAGGATGAAGTAGTTTCTGCCTCATTACAGATATTGTCTTTTAGGCTGAGAATATCTTTCTCAATTTGACTTGCCTCTTCGAAGGCTTCTAACAACATGGCTTTCTTGGACCTTTTTACCCAAATGACTATGTTTTGGTGTAAGGATTTCGTGTAGTATGCGACGATAAGATTTTCGGCATGCATTGAGTCTGTGGAGATTCGATTCTTTAATGTTGGGAATCTTTCATTAAAGT
The DNA here is from genome assembly GCA_009831015.1 of Picea engelmannii. Lineage (NCBI taxonomy): Eukaryota > Viridiplantae > Streptophyta > Pinopsida > Pinales > Pinaceae > Picea > Picea engelmannii. Next base: position 800,221 of record ML784819.1, read on the forward strand.
CTTTTATCTTTTCTTTGGGGTTCATCTTTAAACTAGAGAGTTCCATGACTAGGACTTCAGGAGATTTATTATCTCCAAATTTCTCAAGGAAACATGATTCAAATCTTTCCCACGATACAATGGTGTGGGGTTGTTGGGCAAACTACCAAGTAGAGGCATTGCCCTCAAATGTATATGGGAAAATTCTACATACTATGTCTTCGTGTTCAACACTATGGAGCCTAATGGCTAGCATGAACTTTTTTTTTTTATGATCCTCAACAATCTGCTTGGAATCTGGGTCAAATTTAGGGAGCCATTTCTCCGGTTGTTTAGGCAAAGGATGTTGGGGTCCAGGTATGGCCATTGCATCTTGATCGAGCCAAGGCCTGGTAGGATTATTTAGATTTTCCATAGGTGTGGGTGGTGTTGAAGGCTAAGATGAAGAGCTACCTTCATCTGATGATTCTTCTCCAGAAGAAGGAGATGAAGGGGGTGGTGATGGTGGAATACCAGATCCTCCTGCTACGGGAGTGAGGATGTGATCTGGATCCGTAGGGTTTAGGGTGAGATCAGTACCTTCAAGTTTCTCCCTAATATCAGATAAGTCTAACGGTTGGTTCAAAGGCCAACCTGGTTGTATGATATGGGCCAAGGCACCATGCATCCTTATGAGGGATTGATGAACAATTTCTTGTACGTCGGCCCCTGGGGGGTTTGGAGTTACTGGTTCAATGGTGATCCATGGATTGTCGTTTGATGTGGTTGTTGTTTGAGGGAAAATGTTGTTGTCAGAATGACTTCTTGTTACTATAGGTGGGCAGGTAGGTGGGGGAGGAGTCTTGCGACCTCCACGTGCCATTAATAGATTTCAGATATATTTTATGTCATTAATTTACACAATTCAAATTAACATAACTGGTTACAGAATCTTGCGACTCTGTAGCTAGTTATTTTAGTAAATGAAATCTCATTTTATTTAATGAATAAAACAAACTAATTTAATAATGAAATATAGTTTATTCAACAAACCAAATAATCTAACTTAAGAATGAAAAACAAACATGCCATTAATTTAAGAGATCATACCTCTAACCATGAAATCAAATCATATCATGAAACCTTGGAATTTACAATGGCTGTAGCAGCCTCGATGTTTTTAAATATCACATGACCTGTGGTCTTCATATGTTTTTCTTTTCCTTGGATGACAGATTCAAGCCTGTGGTTTTCTCTTGTTAAAACATCGACCTGATCTTTTAAATCCTTAACCCGTGACTGTAGAATTGGGATATCAGTATAATATCTATCAATCGATGATAGACAGACCTCACACTTTGACTGTGTTGTGGTTGCATTAGAACAAACAAGATTGTGGACCGGGGTGCCCTCCATACAGATAGTAGATTCATTGCAAATCTTGACACCATGAAACTCTGGATTGTCTTTCAAACAGGGAGGTAAATTATCGACAAAGTTATAGGGTCGATCATGGTGTGGCTCGAATGATAAAGGGTCTTCCTCTGTAAGGAATTTGTCTATTTCAGAGTCATAACTCTCATTAACCTCGATCATGTTGATCATGTTTGCATGAGAATTCATCTTATTATGAAGACTCTGCGATATCAATCTCCCAACCCTTTTGTTCTTAAAATTGATATCAACACTGCTTTTAGATTTCTTCCCTGTAGGTTTCTTTAAGTTTTTAACATAGTCAGTTGGATGTGTAATCTGTTGATAGGCCTGTTGAATGACATTGGAATCAATCAAGGGTTCGTTGTTAGGGGAAGAGACATGAGTCTGGGGAGGTGAGAGAGATGCCATTGGGTGGACAAGGGTTTCCTCAACCACGAGTTTATCTACCTCACCCATATCAGGGTTACCATAGCCATTTCGGGTTATGAACAAATCCCAGTTGTCATTCTATGACTCTAATTGATGTATGAGCAGGATTTTAACTAGGTCGTGATGAAAAAGGCTAGAGTTTGACCGTTGTTTCTTGTATCTTTTCCCCATTTTATAAAGGCTCCTGAGTAAGTAATATGACATATTCAAAGAAAAACCCATAAAAATCATAAGCAGACGTAAATGGTACAAAAATATGAGCCCAAAACATCCCTCACAGGTAACAAATTTCTTTACCACATCGAGTAAATCATGCCACCGAGTTTTTAGGAATGAAATGGGCATACCTTTATCACAGCTTGTTATTTTCTGAGATGTAAACAGCAGGGTCCAAGGAACTTCTTCCACTTTTGCGTTTTTAAACCACCTTTGACCGCTTGCTGGTAACCCTGTAGCTTGACTCAGGAACTCCTCGGTAACCTCCAGTTGCACATCACCAACTTTCACTCTACAACCATTAAAGGAGAAAGCGAATTCTTGGGCAACCTGTAAATTGAAACCCTAAAACTTCTTAATGAAAACGAGCTAGCCACTTCTCTCCAAATATCCTTTGGCATCGTCATATAAGAGCAGGGTTTGGATACCATTTGGTTTAATTCTCATGATAGGAGCCATACTAGATGGGAGGGTAATCAAACAAACAGAACATACAGAGAGGGTTTGTGAAAACAAAACAGAGCCATAACCCCAAGCCGAACAATGAACATTGTAAAGACTCATACGATGGGATGAACGTTTAATTGAAATGCGTGCAAAGAAGGTTTGTGAAGCCCAAGGCCATCCTTAGAAATGATGGTAGTCTGCAAATCGTATGCCACCTTTGCATTCAGTATGAGCTAGGACCAAGGCATTAAAACGAAAATAAGTGCACGCATCGTGGGTTTGATCACAAAGTTTGGGTAAGTCAAAAATAAAAAAACCAAAAGTTTTGTAAAAGAAACGTAGCCAAGAATCAAACCAAAACCATACAAAAAGTCAAATCGTGGGGGTCCTTTGTTCATAAAACCATCAATCTCTTAAGCATGCTTGGAATTGAAAGGATCAAAACAAAGAGAGTAACATCTTCATGGCAAGGAATCAAAACTCCATAATAAACTATATGAACAATTTACCTTCAATGAAATTTTAAAACATAATGGTAATCACAATCACAAGTTTTCATGCTTTCAGTCATGAAAACAAAGCATGAATAGAAAATAGGGAAAAACGACAACTTACAACTGTCGTTTCAGAAATTGCTCATGAAGAGTGATAAAAATTCATGACCCTAGTTAGGCAGCTATATAGATCGTTTACTTGACATAGTTAGGAAAATCATTTAGCTGCCAACATAGTGATAACTAGTTTGCAATCTTCCATTCCAAACCTCTTTAGCATTTCTCTGATATACTTGGTTTGAGAAATAAAAATTCCTTGGTTTCTTCGATGTATCTGAAGTCCCAGAAAGAAGGATAGTTCTCCAAGTAACGACATTTCAAATTCATTCTGCATGTCTTTTGCAAATTTCTGGCTTAACCTATCATCATCACTACCAAAAATAATATCATCAACATAAAATTCAATTAATAAAATATTACCTTGACTTACCTTGACATAGAGGTTGTTGTATGCACTTCCTTTTCTAAACCCTGCCTACTATAGATACTTATCCAGTCTAGAGTACCATGCTCTAGGAGCCTGTTTTAGACCATACAAGGCCTTCTTTAATTTACACACATAATCTGTGTTCTCTGACAGTTGAAATCCTTCTGGTTGTTCAATGTAGACTTCTTCTTCAAGTTCCCCATTCTTAAAAGATGATTTTACATCAATCTGGTACACTTTAATATTTTTGGAGCATGCATAAGCTAAAAGAAAACATATTGCTTCCATTCTAGCAACTGGGGCAAGTGTCTCTTCCAAGTTGATTCCTCCAATATGTGCATATCCTTTACATACCAATCTAGATTTGTTCCTTGTAACCTATCCATCTTCATTCAATTTATTTCTGAAGACCCACTTTTTGTCGATCACATTCTTATTCTTTGGTCTTGGAACCAGTTCCCAAGTGTCATTTTTCTCTATTTGATCCAATTCTTCATTCATGGACTTATTCCAAAATTCATCCTTGTTGGCTTCTTCAAAACAGTTTGGTTCAATTGTAGATAAGAGTGCTAGGTGTGTTTGTTCTAGTGAACAAATTTTTCTTCTAGTCTCAACTCCTGCATCTTTGTTTCCAATAATCTAATCTAAAGGATGATTTTTCTGTACTTGTTTGCTAGGTGTCTTTGGAGATACTTGTTGAACTTTCTCTGTTGTTTCTATCAGATTCTCTTCATCTTCCTCTTCTACTTCATCTTTTGCTTCTTCTTCAAAAAGTTGTTCCATTGATTTGTTTTCTTCTTCCTTTGATTCTGGTCTGCCTGTTTCATCAATTGTTACGTTGATGCTTTCCACAACTTTGTTTAATCTTATATTGTAACAGTTGTATGTTTTCCTTGTACTTGAATAGCCAACAAGTATTCCCTTGTCCACACGAGAGTCAAACTTTCCCATTCTGCCATCTTCTCTTTTGATGTAGCATTTGCTTACAAAAACTCTGAAGTGCTTCACATTTGTTGGTCTTTCTTTCCATAGCTCGTAGGGAGTTTCATCAGTGTTGTTTATGAGAATTACTCTATTTTGAATGTGAACTTTTGTATGCACTACCTATGTCCAAAATATATCTATCAATTTGGAATCCATTATCATTGTTTGAGCCATTTCCTATACTGTCTTGTTCTTTTTTTCAACAACTCCATTCTGTTGAGGTGTCCTAGCAATGGAGAATTACCTTTTTATTCCATGACTGCTGCAGTAGTCCATAAATTCCTTTGAAGTGAACTCTCCTCCATTATCAGATCTTAAGCATTTGATTCTTGAATTAATCTCATTTTCAATCATTTCCTTGTAGATATTGAAGTTTTCAAAATCTTCTGAGTTGTTCTTGAGAAAGAAAACTGCAGTCATTCTTGTATAACCATCAACTAATAACATAAAGTATCTCTCACCTTTTAAGCCATTTGTTGTACTTGATCCAACTAGATCAGTATACACAATTTCCAGTGGTCTTGTTGTTGAATATTCTTTTGATTTGAACTTGGTCTTTGTTTGCTTTCCTTGTTGACAATGCTTGCATAAAGTGTTGGTTGGTTTCGTGATCCGGGGCATTTCTCTGTTGCTTGTCTTTTGTTGACTTTGACAAGTTTATCAAAATGCATGTGACCCATTCTTCTATGCCATAGCCAACTTTCATCTTCCTTTCCTAGACAACACTTTTCATTTCCAATTTCACTTGACACATATATGTTGTTTGAAGTTCTTTCAGTTGTACCGACCAATTTCCCTGAACCTTCTTTTCTTATCTCACACTTTTGTGAATTGAAAGTAACTTTATTACCTTGGTCACACACTCACACTTAGAAGATTATGTTTCATATCTTCTACTAGTAGAACGTTTTGTGCCTTTTCATTCTTGTTCCCAATTCAAACTGTGCCTTCTCCAATGATTTTGGATGAATTATCATTTCCGAAGGAGACTGATCCATTTCTTTCCTTTTGTAATGTAAGAAATTTTTCTTTATCACCTATCATGTGTTTTGAACACCCACTGTCAACATAAAAACCACATTTCTTCTGCTTAGTTGTTAGAGAAATTGTGCATTCTTCATTGCTATATTGATCTTGCTTTCTTATCCATGTCATTTTCTGAGGTTCCTGTCTGTGACTATTGTTATTTTGTTGAGGTACTTTAGGAAGGACTGTCATTCTGCAATCTTTGGCCATTTGTCCAAAATTGTTAGATTTGTAACATTCCACTTCAGTGCTCAAGGATTCAAACCTGTTGTAAATTCTTCTTTGTGTTTCACTAGGTCTTCTTGAATAACCCCTTTGTGTATGATGCTCAAAGTTGTTATTGTTCCTGTTGTTAGCTCTGCAATTTACAACTTTATGTCCAAAATTATTACATGCATAACATAAACCAAAAAATATAGTTTGATAACTTGGAGTTGAAGATCTTATGAAAGGAGGTGCTCTTATGAATCCTTCTTCTTCTTGAGGCCCATCTTTCTCTTGTTGATTCTGAAATTTGAATCTTCTCGGTGGAGAAGTGTCCTTGTAATCTTCCTATCCCCTTTGGTTGTTTCTTCATAGCTTTTTGGATTTATTTCTTGCTCTGTTGTTTTGGAGCTTGATCCCTTTTCTGTCTGATTGTATCCAAGTCCAGACTTGTCAAGATGAGATTTTTGACTGCTGATAATGTCATCTGAAACTTTTGAGCTATTCTTCATATTTTTCTTTTGAATATCCTTTCTTAGTGTGACAATCTCTGCTTCTAAGTTTCCAATGATATTGTCCTTTTCTTCTAGTTGTTCTTTGAGTGCTTATTCAATTCTTTTATCTTCTATTTGAAACTTCAATTTTGTGATAATTTGTTCTAGTTCTCGAGTGTCCTTTTTCTTGTCTAGTTCTTCTTGTAGTTTCTTGTTTGTCTTCTGATAACTTCTATGGCACACATTAATTCTTATATATAGTCAACTTCTACCTCTTCGATTTCTTCTTCAACTTCTTCTTTGTAAATTCTAACCTTATACAATGTCTATTGTAAACAGATATTTAGAAAAGAACAGAAAATATACACTGGAAAATACAAACATTACACAGAGATTTTTCACCTGGAAACCCAAACCGGGAAAACCAACATATATTATATTCATTCATTATGTTACATTGTTTACAATACAATATACATATAGGATCCAGTGGCATCCAAAACCCTAACCCAATGACCTGGATTAGTCCAAAACCTTAATTCCTTAACTGGAAATATAAACCCATCAGCAAAAACCATGTGTCGAAAAAACCACCTAAATACATGACACGTTTCCCTAGGCAATTTTTTTTTTCTGGGGGAACTACCCCCAGACCCTTGCGTGGGGCGCTATGCCCCCCTACACCCACCAAGGGGGGGCCTAGAGGCCCCCCCTCTAACCCCCCTGTGCACCCAGCGCATACGCTAAAAGACTACTAGTCGTGCAAGTAATATAACACATACCCAACATTCTTCGACTTATTCATATTCTTCTTCGAAGTCTTCTTTGTCAGAGTATTTTGCTACCATGACTAAAAATATTCCTGTCTCACTGTCACTGACTTCATCTTCATATGATGATGATATGTCTTCTTTGTTTCATAAGCTTTTCTTGAAATCCTTCTTTGTAGTTCTTTTGCCTTTATATGTGTTTTTTCCTTCTGAGTAACCTTCATCAATTCTCTTTTTCTTGTGGGGACATTTGTTAGCAAAATGACCAATACCATCACAATTAAAAAAAGTTAAAGGAAGCTTACCTCTATACCTACCATTGGTTCCCTTGTTCATTCCTTTGACGAAGTTGGCCACTTCTTCATCATCTTCTGAGACGTCCCTGCTACTGCTATATTCTTCTTGTTCCTTTTTCTTTTGCTTTGATCTTTTGGATGCTCTGAAGGATACTTCTTTTACATCTAGATTTTCCTGTTCAGTTCTCATCTCATATGATGTGAATATTCCATGCAGTTTTTCCCTGCTTATTGAGTTTAGATCCGATCTTTCTTCTAGTGTTGATATCTTAGGGTTGAATCTCATAGGAAGAGATCTTAGTACCTTTTTAATAATTACAGATTCTTCAATTTCTTCTCCCAATCCTATGATTTCATTCACTGCTTCATTGAATCGTAAGAAGTAGGTTGTGATATCTTCATATTCCTTCATTTTTAGTTGTTCAAACTAACCTCTGTAAGTTTGAATCTTTGTTGCTTTGACTTTTGAATCTCCTTCATAAATATTTTAAAGCTTGTCCCAAATCTCTTTAGCAGATTTACAATGTGCAACTTTGGTGAATACCATATCACTGAGACCATTCAAAAGTGCATTTTTGGCTTTGGAATTATTCTCACTGAATTTCATTGCTTTGTCCTTTGTTGGTGGAACTACTGGTGCTATGTATCCATCTACAATTGATTGCCAAAATTGAAATCCTTGTGCCTATATATATGTATTCATCCTTATGCTCCAAAAAGCATAGTTTTGTCCATCAAACTATGGTATTCCATTTTTATACAAGTTGGTACTCTCCATGATCTACCTTTCAGAGGTTAAACTAATTTCTGAAGGAACCTGCTCTGAAACCAATTGTTGGATTACTGAGAGGGGGGGTGAATCAATAATAGCGTAATTATAATCCTTTTTCTTCAAATGTTATATCAATGTAGAATTATTATCCAATAATGAGCAGTAAGAAATAAAAAATCACACACATACAAATACACCAGTGTTTTACATGGAAACCCAAATCGAGAGAAAACCACAGAATGTTTTTTCTTATATGTCTTGAAGAATTACATTCATTGGAAGCACCAACTTCCTTTGTTTTCCAACTGCAACTGGAAGGAGGCTCCAACTCCTTAGTTTCTCAGGCTACAACCCGAGGGAATCTCCAACTCCCCAATTCTATGGCTACAAGCAGAAGGAGGCTACAACCCGCTATGTTCTCCGGCTACAACCGGAAGGTGGCTACAACCACCTGTCCTTGCCCCGTCCTTTCACCCTGAAGTAGAAGTAGAATGATGGAACCAATGTCACACTATCACTGTGAGATATACTGCTGTAAACTTGTACCAATAAATCTGAACCATGCATCAACCATGAATCAACCTGTACCATAAGCAAGTGCATCAACCATGTACCAACCTGTACCAAACAACCTGTAATCAACCTGTACCATACATGTACCTTAACCAAAATCCCTCATCAATTTCATCATCCAAATATGATTTGTAACTCTGTAATCGACCTGGTGTATATGATCACATGTCTACAAAACTTCCTTAACTTTGACAACAAGAGACTAACATCTTCATCAAACTTCTCACATGACTAGTTTTTGGATTAGTTAACAACCCTAACTTGCAATGATGATAACTTTGTACCTATAATGAATAAAGATCTAAAAATTATACACAATGTTCTTCAGTGTATTTTATGCAATTCCTCCTGGTTTCACTACTTGGAACCTCTTAGAAAAGGAGTTATAGCAAAAATGGCATACCTTGCTGAAATCTGACTTATTCTAGAGAGCGACCTTGTAAAGCATTCCCCACACAAAATATTTGTTGAATCGATCTGAAACTATTACACAACATACTAAAGACTGTGCTCTAACAAACACATTTTTTTTCACTGAATTTTGATATATTATGAATAAGTTATGATGTTTTTACCCAAAACACCTTAGAAAACACCATCAAAAGAATTTATCCTTGCATTTCGGCCTTCTTTTCTTCACCTTCACTCAGGAATTCAGCTTAGATATACTTTTTTACCTCAAACAACTATAGCTATTCAATATTCTCAAGTGTGATTAAAATGAGAGATCCTTTCCTATTATTTATACTCTCCAAGTAGCTTCCTTAAAAACATCTTCTAGGTCATCTTGCCCCACTTTCCTTATTTTAGGGTTAACCCACTTCTAATTTCTCCATTAAATTTATTATTGAAATAATTTATTTTGTATTCACTTTGAATTATAATATACTCATTACTTCACTTTATTATTTACCTTTTAAAGTCTCTTAAATGACTTTGACTACTTTGACCTTTGGGGGCTTCTAGATGACATATGAGGGTCCTCCAACTTCGTAAGGCCATAACTCTCAAACCGTGAGGATTTATGTGACATTCCACATACCACCAGAAATGGAATGACATGTACTATCCATATATAATAGTATTATATGAAAATATATCATAACTCATACCGTTATCCATCAAGCAAACTTGGGTCCATTACCCAAACCAGGGGTCTCCAACTTCTCATGGCCATAACTCTCTAACCGTGAGGAGTTATGTGACGTTCCACATACCACCGGAAATGGAATGAAAATCACTATCCATATAGGAGAGTTTACTTGACAAATTCATTGTCCTTCATCTCATTATTCCATAATTAACCATGGGTTCTCTTACTCCGCAAAGCATCTTCCCGTGAGGGATTTCACCATAAGGGGACCACTTTGGAGTTCATACATATTTACTTCTGATCAACCATGACAAGAAAATAATGAGTCATCTTTACATCAAAAAATATTGGGTCCATTACCCAAACCTTTGTGTTGTGGGGCTTTCTTCAAGGGTTGACATCAATGAAAACCAACCTTAATCAACAAAATAATTCATCAAAGTAAGAATGTATTTCTGGAGCTGTATAGAATTAGGGTTGAGATATACAATAATGTATAGGCCCCAGTATTGAAATGGACCTTCCACTTCAACTGGATGCAAAGGAAAAGTAGATTTAATTTATCTCCATGAAGACATATGACATAGTTTACATTTTATAGCATATGAATAAGCATCTTTGAATAAGGTAGGAAAATAGTAAATAGCCTTGAGATTTTGTGAGCAGTTTCTTCTCCACCAAAATGTTCCCCAGCTCATCCAACATGTATTTAATTCAATACCTTATCTGCATCATATTTTTTAAGACATTTTAGAAAAAAATTATCATGATTCTTCCTAAATAATGCTCCATGAATAAGATGGTATTTGGATGATTTTGACCTTAAATCTCTCATTTTCTTAGGTTCTAAGGATTTAGGAGAGGTACCATGAGTCAAATAGTATTTTATGTCATTATACCATGAAACATTAGGTGCTAGTATATACAAAAATTCATTTATTACCTCTAGTTCATTCTTCGAACCACTTTGATCACTTGGGAATCTTATGGATCAACAACTAACTTATACACAAATTGTTCTATCACAAATTTTTTTGGTTTGATTTCAAGGTCATATTTGTGGAGTGTGGTCATTCAATTTTTTCTTTTATATCTTAGTTATTTTTTAACTAGCAAGTTTATAATTGAAGGATGTGGTCCAATCACCTTTGTATGAGACTTCAAAGGGTATGGACATTTTTTTTTTGTTGGACATAGTGTCATTAATGTGTTTTCATTGATGTCAAACAATAAGACGATATGCAAAGATTAAATATCAGGAGGGTTAGCGAATGAAGATCAAATCTCAGAAGGAAGAGTGCATTGTATAAATGTCGTCAAGATTGATGGAAATATTGAGACATCGATCGGTGCACAGGAAAAGGTGAGAATCCTTAGTAACCATTTGATTAAGAAGTTGACAGTGTTGATCATCTCATGTAACAAATGTCGGTCATATGAGTAACCGTGGGCTTAAGGACCGTTTGAGGATTGGTCAATCATCAGATCAAGTTGTGACCGTTGGATATGCAAGCTAGATCAAGGGAAGGGATTGATTATAGAGCGCAAAGGGAGAATTAAAAAACGCACTATTTCCAATCCAACAATTTGTCTAGATCGTTAGATATTATAGATTCAAAGATCGATGACTATGTTTGATCCACCAACAATTGCACAACTTCAGTTGCAGAGTTTGGGCAATGGGATAAATCAAACGCAAGTTATGGTTCTAGAATCTACATTGACCATTGATGGTCACCCGTCAATAGATCTATGGTTGGCATTAATTCCACTACCAAAGAGCAGTTTCCTTTGCGGAAATCGACGATAGTTTTAGACGTCTTGCTAGTTGAGGACCCCACAATCATCCTTGATCGTTGATCTACTCCGAGACCATTCTCGATGGATGGATCAAGTTTAAGTAGAAGGATAGGATAAGCAAGGAAAAAGGGTTGATATCTCGAATACCTGAATTCTGGATAGCCATTGGATCACTTTAAAGTGGAAAGATAGGATAAATAAAGAACAAGAGCCATTTTATTTAAACGAAGGCAAAGGAGCATCATAGACAGATCGATTCGTCGATCTAAGATCATTATCAATGAACAAAATTCATTTCGAGTTAAAAGTTGTGAGGAGATTACACTTCTGGGAATCTCACTTCGAGAGAACTAGAAAGTGGAGAAATTGAATTACTCGAAGTCCTGAAGGCCGAAATATCGAAGTGGATATGAGTTGTTGGATCAAAGGAACACTTCGGGAAGTATCCTGACCATTATATTAAGGAGAAGAATACGAGCCACATCGAGAGATCTATGTCAGCAGACCACGTCAACACAAACACATGGCACAATCAGATAATGATAAGTGTCGAGATGAAATCGACAGTAAAGGTACATTTAAATCATGAATATGAGTGACATGTGGCAACCACTCGACCCGTGTCATGTCAACAAATCACATCATCAAGTTACGTCACTCTAGGAGTTTTACTTCGGGAGTTTCACCACCAGCCAATGACCTAAGTCCTGAAGTCACGAAAGTCGAAATCCTGAAGTGGACATGAGTCATCCAATCTAAAGAACACTTCAAGAGAATTATCAACCATTGATCAAGCACAGTGCAAGGATAGTGTAAGTGGAAGTGTTAAACGACAGCAAGCGGTACCCACCATTTTATGACTTATTCAGTAGGTGATTACTTTGGAGGAAAATGGAGCAACAATTATTCGAACCCCCGAAGACCGGAAGTAAATGAGAACCGTCCATCTAATCGGGAGATTAAAACATGACTGTTGATTCAGATAAGTGATCAAGCACTCATTTGGCCTAGCACCAGGTCACCACCTGTGGTCATATGGAATAAAGAGAATAAAAGGAAAAAATATTATACATATCTTAAGCTGTTAAGACCATGTTTTTGCGTCGTCAGTCATATGTAATGTTTTGAAGGAAGCGCCTCATCAAAAATTGATTTCTGTAGGATTAAAAAAGATTATGGTTAAGTTAAATGAAGAGGCCTCGGAGTAGATCAAGTTTAAGTAGAAGGATAGGACACAATACGTTATATCTCACATCATTTTGAAGATTATATAAATGAGAAAGAGAGGTGAGAAGAAAGTGTCTCTACAGTCTGAATCAAAAGATAAATTAAATCACATAAGCAGAGTGAGATGCAATGAAGACATGATACATAATTTTTCCAGATTCAAAAAATAAGGGTGGTTGGGTGGTGCATGGGCAGTTTGGTGCCTGTAGGGGAGTTGGTGCTTCCTTTTCAGTTGTAGATGACTAAACAGGGGGTCGAAGCCTCCTACCAGTTGGTGTTGGTGACAAAGGGTGTGGGTGCATCCTGATCAGTTGGTGTTGATCTAAAAGGAAGAACATCTTTCGTCTATGTAAATGTAATACAAAATTTTGCACTTAATAGAAAAGTGTTTTTGGTTTTCCCAATTGGGCTCCACGATAAATATTGTGTTAAAATTTTTGTTTGCATTAACAAAAGAAAAATTGAAAAATTATTGAGTCACCGATTCACCCCCCTCCCCCCTCTAAATGACATGATATGATCCTTCAATTGGTATCAGAGTGAGGTCTCTTCACAAAAGGTTTAAATCACTTGAAGAGAAATATACATCAAAATGGATCATCAGTTGAAGATGTCATAAAAAATATCCCTATTTAATGGTGAAGACTATGTCTTCTGGAGTGTTAGAATGAAAATAAATCTGATGTCCATTGGATTGGAAGTATGGACATTAGTTGAAAAGGGATATGATGTTCCAAAAGCCCCTCCCATAGAGGAAGAAGACAAGAAATTTTTTGGGAACATGCAAAGGCCTTAAACACACTACAAGCTAGAATGAGTAAAAAAATCCTTTCTAAAGTACTAAACTGTAATAATTCAAAACAACTCTGGGATAAATTGGAAACAATATATGCAAGAGATTCCAAGGTAAAGAGGTCCAAACTCCAGACTCTCAAAGTACAATATGAAGGTCTAAAAATGAAGGATGAAGAAAATATCTCAGAGTACTTCGAAAGAGTTGATAATATTGTTAATGCAATCAGAGGCTTGGGAGTAGAAGTGTCAGACAATGAGCTAGTTGAAAAAATACTAAGAACACTACCTATTCTATACAATCCTAAAGTGTCTACTCTTGAAGATCGAGAAAATCTAGCACTATGGATGAATTGTATGGAATCCTCACAGCCTATGAGTTAAGATTAGGACATGAGAACCTTCCAAAAAGAGAGGCAATATTCAAGGTGCTCGAGAAGAAAAAAAATCAGAAGCAAAAACCTCAACCCAACCATCATGAAGAATCTGATGTAGAAGAAGCCAATTTTATTAAAAAACTTCAGAAAGGATCAAGGAAGTACAAAGGCAAGCTGTCTTTCAAATGTTTTAATTGTGGAAAGTTTGGCCATTTTTCTTCCAAGTGTCCCTATCCCAAGTAGGACCCTAAAGATGAAGAGGACAAAATTAAACAATGCAAGAAGAAGGAAAAACCCAACTACAAGAAAAAATTCTACAAAGGGAAAAATAATTTTTATTCAAAAGAAGAAAAAATCAGTTCATCAGAGTCTATTGATAGTGATGATGATGAAGTCCCTTTTCTATGTATTGAAGATCCTAATGAGATAGAAGAAATTGAGCATGAAGAAGATTCAAAAGTTGAATCAGAGGTTAATATGGAAGGAGAACTTCTCAGTTTCTTGGATGAATTAAGAAGATACAAAACCAGATATAGACAACTGAAATGTTTTGTGGTTGAACAAAAAGAAAAACATGAACAAAAAGAAAAAGAGATGGAGAAACTCATGAGCAACCTGAAAAACCAAATCCTAGAAGCATATAGGATGGAAGAAAGTATGGAAAAACTCTTAAAGAAAAACAAATAACCTGTGAAAGAATGGAGGCATAAATAGTTCACCTAAGAAAAGAACTTGATGCAAAACTCATTCAAACAAGATATGAAAATAGATCTAAAATATTAGATAAGATTATTACCACACAAAGAGATTCAGGTAATAAAAATGGAATAGGTTATTCTCAAGAAGAAAACCAAGTTAACTCAAAATCTTATGCAGTTTCTCTCCTCAGTACATTCAAGAAAAAAGATGAAGAGAAGACAAGTAATGATCAAAAATTCAGAGGACTACTTCCACCCATAAAGAAGGAATATAAGACAACACCAAAGAAAGTTTATCAAAACATGTATCCTCACATTTTCCTTGGTTATTTCTTTGCATGCTCTAATTTTGATCACACGGCTATGAATTGCAAAGCATATAGAAGGAAAACTTTGAGGGTTAAGAACTATAACCTTAAAGATAACCAAACATTAAATCAAGTTAAAAGAAGAAACTATAAATACTTTGCACCTCTACAAGAAAGGGACATAGAATGCTTCATATGTCATAACTATGGACATAAGGCCAATAGTTGCAGATTAATGGAAGTCTCAAAAAAACCAAAGTTCATCAGAGAGCAAAAGAATATTTGGAAAGAAAAAACATCAAAAGAGGAATCTCTCATTGCCTTGAAAACTCAAGATAAAGAAGATCTCTAGTATGATGACAGTGCATGCTCAAAGCATATGAAACTTGGGGCAGTAAGAAACTTGCCAAAGATGACAAAGCCCTCAAATCCTATGTGTGGACACTATCAACTACAGAAGAAAACTATAATAAGGTTCGAAACAAAAGAATACTCAACCTCAAAACCTTTAGATCTTGTTCACACTGACCTCTATGGACCTACAAGGACCAAGAGTTTTCAAGGAGAGTGCTACTTTATGTTGTTCATTGATGACTTTACTAGAATGGGTTGGGTATGTTTTCTCAAGGAAAAATCAGAATCACTTAACAAATTCAAATATTTTAAGACCCTTGTTGAAAATGAAAAAGAGACAAAAATCAAGTGTCTTATATCAGACAATGGTGGTGAGTTCACCTCAAAAGAGTTTGACCTCTTCTGTGAAACCCATGGAATAAAAAGATAATTCTCTGCTGCCAGAACACCTCAACAAAGTGGGATTGCTGAGAGAAGGAATAGAACAGTTCAAAAGGCTGCACAAACTATGCTCAATGAAGGAAAATTATCTAATGGATATTGGAGGGAAGCTGTAAGCACTGTAGTATACATATTGAATAGAGGTCAACTCAGGATTAACAGTAATAAGACTCCTTATAACCTATGGTTTGAAAGAGCTCCTTCAGTAAAATACTTCAAGGTCTTTGGAAGTAAGTGCTACATCAAAAGGCTTGATGAGAATCTCACAAAATTTGATGCTAGATCTAATGAAGGTATATTTCTTGGATATGCTTCTACCATTAATGCATACAGATGTTATAATATTGGATTACATAAGATTGTTGAGAGTACAGATGTCAAGGTGGATGATTTAAAAATGATAAGGATCAAACATCAAGAGACTATACTTGACAGTGAAGATGAAGATGATGATGAGTCAGTTGGTACACAAGCAGAAGAAGTAGAAGAGAATAAAATAGAAAAGAAAGAGAATGATATGGATACTAGTGAAGATGAGGAAGATATTCAAGAATATGAGATAAGAGAAGAATCCCAAAGAAGAGACACAAAGACACCCTCAAGAATGACTCAAAAGAATCATCCTAAAGAACTGATTATTGGAAATAAAAGTGATGGAGTGCAAACAAGAAGACATCTGTTGTATCAGAAAAAATTAGCACTTTTGTCACAAATTGAGCCCAGCTCAATCAAAGAGGCATGTAAAGATGAAAATTGGGTCAATGCTATGAATGAATAATTGGACCAAATTGAAAAAAATCAAACTTGGGAACTAGTTCCAAGACCAAAAAATAAAAATGTCATTGGAACTAAATGGGTGTATAAAAACAAAATGAATGAGAATGGGCAATTAATCAAGAATAAAGCTAGATTGGTATGTAAAGGGTATGCTCGGGTTGAAGGAGTATACTATGATTAAACATATGCACCTATGGCCATATTAGAGGCAATTAGGATGTTCTTATCTTTCTCCAACTACAAAAAATTTGAAGTGTACGGAATGGATGTCAAGTCATCATTTCTAAATGGAAACTTAGAAGAGGAAGTCTATATTGAACAACCATAAGGATTCCAATTAACTAACAAAGGAGACTATGTATGTAAGCTAAATAAAGCACTCTATGGGATAAAACAAGAACCCAGAGCATGGTATGCAAGGCTAGATTCTTATTTAAAAAAACAAGGCCTCAAAAGAGGATCAACACACAACAATCTTTATTGTAAAATTGTTGGTAATAACATGATTATTGTGGAAGTATATGCTGATGATATTATATTTGGCAGTGATGATGAAAAAATGAGTAAGGACTTTTTCTAGAAGGATGCAACAAGAATTTGAAATGTCCTTGCTTCGTGAACTGAATTTCTTTCTTGGATTACAAATAATATAGTCCAAAAAAGGATTCTTTATACATCAATCCAAGTATATTAAAGATATTCTTAGGAAAATCCAATTAGAGGATTGCAAACCTATTAGTACACCTATGACAATTGGATGCAAACTAAGCAAGGAAGATGATTCCAAAGCTATAGATCCAAAAAACTACACATCAATGATTGGGATTTTACTCTATGTAACAACTTCCAGAACTGATGTCAAGCAAGTTGTTGGGATGGTGGCTAGATTCCAAGAAACACCAAAAGAAAACCATGTTCAAGCTGTAAAAAGAATCTTTAGGTATTTGAAAGGAAACATATATCTTGGTTTGTGGTACCCTAGCAAGGATTCATTCACTTTAAAATCCTATTTAGATGCAGATTAGGCAGGTTGTGTAGATGACAAAAAAAGTACAAGTGGAGGAGCATTATTTTTGGGAGAATCATTGGTATCTTGATTAAGCAAGAAACATTCCTCAATTTCTTTGTCTAGCACTGAAGTTGAGTATATTGCAGCAACATAATGTTTCACACAAGTGGAATGGATGAAACAAACCTTAAAATATATCAAATTGGTATTTGAAGAACCTACTACTATCTATTGTGATAATACAAGCGCTATAAGTGTTGATTAAGGTTGGTTGTCATCTATGTCAACCCTTGAAGAAAACCCCGTAGCACAAAGGATGGGTAATGGACCCATGATTGTTTGATGTAAATATGAATCATTATTGTCTTGTCATGGTTTATAATAAGCAGAAATGGATGAACTCCAAAGTGGTCCCCTTATGGTGAAATCCCTCACTGGAAGAAGCTTTGTGGATTGAGTTATCCTAGAAGTATGGTTAGAGAACCCATGCTTATTTGTGGAATAATGAGATCAAGGTCAGTGAATTTATCATTGAAACTATCCTATATGGATAGTGATTTTCATTCCATTTCCGGTGGTATGTGGAACGTCACATAAATCCTCATGGTTAGAGAGTTATGGCCATGAGAAGTTGGAGAACCCAGGTTTGGGTAATGGAACCAAGTTTGTTTGATGGATAATGGTATTCATTTTAATATATTTCTAGGTAATACTATTATATATGGATGGTACATGTCATTCCATTTCTTGTGGTATGTGGAACGTCACACAACTCCTCACGGTTTGAGAGTTATGGCCTTGCAAAGTTGGAGGACCCTCTTATGTCATCTAGAAGCCCCAAAAAGTCAAAGTAGTCAAAGTGGTTTAAGAGATTTTAGAAGGTAAATAATAAAGTTAATTGATGAGTGTACTATAATTCAAATTGAATACAAAATAAATTATTTAAATAATAAATTTAATGGATAAATTAGAAGTGGTTAACCCTAAAATAAGGAAAGTGGGCAAAGTGACCTAGAAGATGTTTTTAAGGAAGCTACTTGGAGAGTATAAATAGGAGGCAAGGCCCTCTCATTTTAGAAAAACTTGAGAATATTGAATACCTATTGGTGTATGAGGTAAGAAAAGGATATCTAAGTTGAATTTATGAGGGAAGGTGAAGAAAAGAAGGCCGGAATTCAAGGAAGGATAAATTCTTTTGATGACGCTTTTTAAGGTATGTTATTTACAGGTCATCTCACCATTTTCGTAATACAGTTTTTTCTAGAATGATTTAGACCGTGAAATTTATATTCCATTGAGGAAACATATCCAATTATATGCGGTTAAAAATTCAGCTTGTGGGTCGTTGTATTTTAGGAGTTACACTTCGTGGAAAATAGGGTTTGTGGCTAGTCCTGAAACTAGTCAAAAACAGGTGTTTCGGGTAAAAATGTCATAACGCCTTCATAAAAAATCCAAATTCAGTAATACCAAATTTGTTGGTTAGAGTATAGTCTTTAGTATGTTTTTTAACATTTTCAGATCGATTCAAGAAATATTCCATGTGGGGCACACTCTACAAGGTCGCTCTCTAGAATAAGACAAAATTCAACAAGATATGCCATGTTTGCTATAACTACTTTTCTGAGAGGTTCCAAGTAGTGAAGCATGGAGGAATTGAATAAAACATAATGAAGAACATTGTGTGTTAGTTTCAGATCTTTATTCGTTACAGGTACAATGTTATGATTATTTCAAGTTAGGGTTGTTGACTAATCCAAAACTAGTCATGTGAGACTAAAGAAAAGTTTGATGTAAATGCTAGTCTCTTGTTGTTTAACGTTAAGGAAGGTTTTTAGGTATGTGAGAAGATACACCAGGTCTATTACATATTTATAAATCATATTTGGATGATGAAATTGATGAGGGCTTTTGGTTGAGGTATAAGTTGGGTAGATGGTTGAGACAAATAGTTGATGAGTTGGCACATGCATGAGGTGTATAGTTGATGATGTTGGTACATATTGATGAGTCATATTCATTAGTATTTGACAAATGATTGGTACATACTTAGTACATGGTTGGTTTCACTTGTTTATGGTATAGTTCGATTACAGATTGTTTGGTACATGTTGGTGCATGGTTGATGCACTTGTTTATGGTACAAGTTGGTGCATGGTTGATGCACTTGTTTATGGTACAGGTTGATTATAGGTTGAGGTACAGGTTGATGCATGGTTCATGTTATTGGTACAGGTTTACAGCAGTATATCTCACAGTGATAGTGTGACAGTGGTTCCATCATTCTACTTCTACTTCAGGGTGGTTGGACTGGGCAATGACAGGTGGTTGTAGCTAGAGAACATAGGGGGTTGTATCCTCCTTCTGGTTGTAGCCAAGGAATTGGGGAGTTGGAGCTTCCCTCAGATTGTAGCCTAAGAAACTAGGGGGTTGGAGCCTCCTTCCAGTTGCAGCTGGAAAACAAAGGAAGTTGGTGCTTCCAATGAATGTAATGCTTCAAGACATATAAGAAAAAGGATTCTGTGGTTTTCTCCCAATTTTGGTTTCCACGTAAAACACTGGTGTACTGTGTATGTGTTTGATTGTTCATTTCTTATTGCTCATTATTGGATAATAATTCTACATTGATATAACACTTGGATTCTTTGAAGAAAAAATATTATAATTATGCTATTACTGATTCACACCTCCTCTAAGTAATCCAAAAATTGGTTTCAGAGCAGGTTCCTTCAGAAATTAGTTTAACCACTGAAAAGTAGATCATGGAGAGTACCAACTTGTATAAAAATGGAATACCACAGTTTGATGGACATAAGTATGCTTTTTGGAGCATAAGGATGAAGACATATATACAGGCATAGGGATTTCAAGTTTGGCAATCAATTGTAGATGGATACACAGTACCAGCAATTCCACCAACAAATGACAAAGCATTGAAACTCGGTGAGAATAATTCCAAATCCAAAAATGCACTTTTGAATGGTCTCAGTGATATGGTATTCACCAAAGTTTCACATTGTAAATCCGCTAAAGATATTTGGGACAAGCTTCGAAATATTTATGAAGGAGATACCAAAGTCAAAGCAACAAAGATTCAAACTTACAGAGATTAGTTCGAACAACTAAAAATGAAGGAAGATGAGAATATTGCAGCCTACTTCTTATGAGTCGATGAAACAATGAATGCAATCATAGGATTGGGAGAAGAAATTGAAGAATATGTAATTGTTCAAAAGGTACTAAGATCTCTTCCTATGAGATTTAACCCTAAGATATCAGCACTAGAAGAAATATCAGATCTAAACTCAATAAGCATGGACGAACTGCATGAAATCTTCACAACATATGAAATGAGAACTGAACAGGAAAATCCAGATGTAAAATAAGCAGGTTTCAAAGCATCCAAAAGATCGAAGAAAAAGAAAAAGGAAGAAGAAGAATATAGCAACAACAGTGACGTCTCGGAAGATGATGAAGAAGTGGCCAACTTCATCAAAATACCGAACAAGGGAACCGACGATAGGTATAGAGATAAGCTTCCTTTAATTTGTTTTAATTGTGATGGTATTGGTCATTTTGATCACAAATGTCCTCATAAGGAAAAGAGAAATGATGAAGGTTACTCAAAAGGAAAACACACATATAAAGGAAAAAGAACTACAAATAAAATTTTCAAGAAAAGCTTATGCACCAAAGAAGACATCTCATCATTAGATGAAGATGAAGTCGGTGACAGTGAGACATGAAGAGTTCTATTCATGGCAGTAAAAGAATCTGACAAAGAAGACTCCAAAGAAGAATATGAAGAAGCCGAAGAAGAATATGAAGAAGTTGAAGAAGAAATTGAAGAAGCAGAAGTTGACTATCGAGAAGTATTAATGTGTGCCATAGAAGAGAAAAGAAGAGAAAAGAAGAAAAACAAGAAACTACAAGAAGAACTAGACAAGAAAAAGGATACTTGAGAACTAGAACAAATGATCACAAAATTGAAGGTTCAAATAGAAGAAGATAAAATAATTGATGAAGCACTCAAAGAAAAGCTAGAAGAAAAGGACAGGATCATTGGAAACTTGGAAGCAGAGATTGTCGCACTAAGAAAGGCTATTCAAAAGAAAAATATGCAGAATAGCTCAAAATTTCTGGATGACATTATCAGTAGTAAAAAATCTCATCTTGACAAGTCTGGACTTTGATACAATCAGACAGAAAAGGTATCAAGCTCCAAAATAATAGGTCAAGAAACATATCCAAAAAGTTATGCAAAAACAATCAAAGGGGATAGGATTATATACAAGGAAGATTACAGGGACACTCCTCCACCAAGAAGATTTAGATTTCAGAATCAACAACAGATAGATAGGCCTTAATAAGAAGAAGGATTCATAAGAGAAGCTCCTTTTAGAAGATATTCAACTCCTAGGTATCAAACTATATTTTTTGGTTTATGTTATGCATGTAATAATTTTGGAAATAAATTTGTGAATTGTAGAGCTAACAAAAAGAACAATAAAAAAATTTGAGAGTCACACACAAAGGGGTTATTCAAGAAGACCTAGTGAAACACGGAGAAGAAGTTACAACATGTTTGAATATTTAACTGAAGTGGAATGTTACAAATGTAACAATTTTGGACACATGGACAAAGATTGAAGAATGCCAATCCTTCCTAAAGAACCTCAACAGAATAACAACAGTCACAGACAAGAACCTTAGAAAACGACATGGATAAGAAAGAAAGATCAGTATAGCAATGAAGAATGCACAATTTTTCTAATAGCTAAGTAGAATAAATGTGGTTGGTATGTTGATAGTGGATGTTCAAAACACATGAAAGGTGATAGGGACAAGTTTCTTACATTATGAAAGGAAATATTTGGATTAGTATCCTTCAGAAATGATGATTCAGCCAAAATCATTGGAAAAGGCACAGTCTGAATTGGGAACAAGAATGAAAAGGCAGAAAATGTTCTACTAGTAGAAGATATGAAACATAATATTCTAAGTGTGAGTCAAATGTGTGACCAAGGTCATAAAGTTACTTTCGATTCACAAAAGTGTCAAATAATAAAAGAAGGTTTAGGGAAATTGGTCTCTACAGATGCAACAACTTCAAGCAACATATATGTGTTAAGTGAAATTGGAAATGAAAAGTGTTGTCTAGGAAAGGAAGATGAAAGTTGGATATGGCACAAAAGAATGGGGAACATACATTTTGATAACCTTTTCAAAGTAAACAAAAGAGAAGCAGTCAAAGAAGTGCCCCAGATCACGAAACCAACTAATGCTTTATGTAAGCATTGTCAACAAGGAAAGAAAACAAAGGCCAGGTTTAAATCAAAGGAATATTCAACGACAAGACCACTAGAAATTGTGCATACTGATCTAGTTGGACCAAATAAAACAAAGGGATTAAAAGGTGAGAAATAATCCATGTTATTAGTTGATGATTATACAAGAATGACTATAGTTTGCTTTCTCAAGAATAATTCAGAAGCTTTTGAAAACTTCAATATCTACAAGGAAATGGTTGAAAATGAAATGGATTCAAAAATCAAATGCTTGAGATTTGATAATGGAGGAGAGTTCACCTCAAAGGAATTTATGGACTACTGCAACAATCATGGAATAAAAAGGAAATTCTTTGTTGCTAGGACACCTCAACAGAATGGAGTTGTTGAAAGAAAGAATAAGACAGTACAAGAAATGGCTCAAACAATGTTAATGGATTCGAAATTGACAGACATTTTTTGGACACAGGTAGTGCATACAACAGTTCACATTCAAAGTAGAGTAATTCTCAAAAACAACACTGACAAAACTCCTTACGAACTATGGAAAGGAAGACCA
This sequence comes from Picea engelmannii, assembly GCA_009831015.1. Lineage (NCBI taxonomy): Eukaryota > Viridiplantae > Streptophyta > Pinopsida > Pinales > Pinaceae > Picea > Picea engelmannii. The sequence continues at coordinate 823,531 of ML784819.1, forward strand.
ACAAATGTAAAACACTTCAGAGTTTTTGGAAGAAAATGCTATATCAAAAGAGAATATGGTGGAATGGAAAAGTTTGATTGTCATGTGGACAAAGGAGTACTTGTTGGTTACTCAAGTACAACGAAAGAATACAAGTGCTACAATCTAATATTGAACAAAGTTGTGGAAAGCATCAACATAACAATTGATGAAATAGGAAGACTAGAATCAAAGGAAGAAAATGAATCAATGAAACAACCCTTAGAAGAAGAAGCAGGAGATGAAAAACAAGTAGAAGAGGAAGATGAAGAGAATCCAACAAAAGCAAAAGAGCAAGTTCAACAAGTGTCTCCAAAGACACCTATTAAACGAGTACAGAAGAATCATCCTTCAGATCAGATTATCGAAAACAAAGATGCAGGAGTTGAGACTAGAAGAAGAATCCGTTCACCAGAACAAACACACCTAACACTCTTATCTACAATTGAACCAAACTGTTTTGAAGAATCCAGCAAGGATGAATCTTGGAATAAGGCCATGGATGAAGAATTGGATCAAATAGAGAAAAATGACACTTGGGAATTGGTTCCAGGACCAAAAAATAAGAATGTAATCGACACAAAGTGGGTCTTCAGGGATAAATTGAATGAAGATGGACAGGTTACAAGGAACAAAGCTATATTGGTATGTAAAGGATATGCACAGGTTGAAGGAATCAACTTTGACAAGACATTTTCCCCAGCTCCTAGAATGGAAGCAATCTGTTTGCTTTTAGCTTATGCATGCTACAAAAATATTAAAATGTATCAAATGGACATAAAATCATCTTTTCTGAATGGGGAACTTGAAGAAGAAGTCTACTTTGAACAACCAAAAGGATTTCATTTGTCAAAAAACGTAGATTATGTGTGTAAATTAAAGAAGGCCTTGTATGGTCTAAAACGGGCTCCTAGAGCATGGTACTCTAGACTGGATAAGTATCTGTAGTAGGCAGGGTTTAGAAAAGGAAGTGCAGACAAAAACCTCTACATCAAGATAAGTCAAGGTAATATTTTATTAATTGAAGTTTATGTTGATGATATTACTTTTGGTAGTGATGATGATAGGTTAAGCCGGAAATTTACAAAAGATATGCAGAATGAATTTGAAATGTCGTTACTTGGAGAACTATCCTTCTTTCTGGGACTTTAGATATGCCAAAGAAACCAAAGAATTTTTATTTCTCAAACCACGTATATCAGAGAAATGCTAAAAAGGTTTGGTATGGAAGATTGAAAACCAATTATCACTCCCATGCAAACCAATTGCAAGTTGAGCAAAGATGATGATTCAAAGTCTACAGATCAAAGGAAATATAGGTAAATGATTGGCATCCTACTATATGTGACAACATCCAGACCAGATGTAATGTAGAAAGTTGGACAAGTGACATGATTTCAAGCATCACCAAAGGAATCACATGTATTAGCAGTGAAGAGGATTTTCATATATCTCAAAGGAACATAAGAGTTTGGATTATGGTATTCAAAAGGAAATGATCTATCACTTATTGCCTACACAGATGCAGATTGGGTAGGTTGTATTGATGATCAATGAAGCACCAGTAGAGCAACATTCTACTTGGGTGAGTGTTTAGTATCATGGCTAAGAAAGAAACAATCATCAATATCCTTATCTATAGCCGAGGTAGAGTACATTGCAGCAACATCATGTTGTACACAGGTTCTTTGGATGAAACAAACTCTGATAGATATATAGGTTGAGTATGATGAGCCCATTCCAATCTATTGTGATAATACAAGCGCCACCAGTATCTCAAAGAATTTGGTGATGCACTCCAAGAAAAAGAACATTCCAATCAAGTATCACTTTTTACGGGAACAAGTTGCAGAAAAGAACATCAGAGTTGAGTATGTGGGCACAAAAGAACAAGTGGGAGACATCTTTAAAAAACCACTTCCACAGGAAGCCTTTGAGTATATTCACTAGAGACTCAGATTTATTTCTACTCCAAAATGAATGATTTTGAATTCTTATCTTATATGTCTTAGATGTACATGAGGAAGCACCATAAGAAGATAGTTTAGTTAGGGAGAGAAGCCCTGGATGGAAAGATACCTTTGCCATTGATGACAAAGGGGGAGAGATTTATCAGATGTAGAGGACAAAGGCATGGTTACAGGGGGAGCATATTTATTAGATGTAGAGGACAGAGGCATGGTTCTAGGGGGAGCATGAGTGATATGATTTCAGTATTGCATCAAAGTGTTTCCATCAATGCCAAAGGGGGAGATTGTTGATTAAGGTTGGTTGTCATTGATGTCAACCCTTGAAGAAAGCCTCATAGCACAAAGGTTGGGTAATGGAGCCAATATTTTTTTATTTAAATATGACTCATTATTGTCTAAGTTGTCATGGTTGATAATAAGTAGAAATGGATGAACTCCAAAGTGGTCCCCTTATGGTAAAATCCCTCACGGGAAGATGCTTTGCGGATTGAGTTATCCTAGAAGTATAGTTAGAGAACCCATGCTTATTTGTAGAATAATGAGATGAAGGTTAGTGAATTTGTCATTTAAAATATCCTATATGGATATTTATTGTCATGCCATTTCCGGTGGTATGTGTAACGCCACATAACTCCTCACGGTTAGAGATTTATGGCCATGAGACGTTGGAGAACCCAGGTTTGGGTAATGGACCCAAGTTTGTTTGATGGATAATGGTATGAGTTTTGATATATTTTTAGGTAATACAATTCTATATGGATGGTACACATCATTCCATTTCTGGTGGTATGTGGAATGTCACATAACTCCTCACGGTTTGAGAGTTATGGCCTTACGAAGTTGGAGGACCCTCTTATGTCATCTAGAAGCCCCAAAATCAAAGTAGTCAAAGTGGTTTAAGAGATTTTAGAAGGTAAATAATAAAGTGAATCGATGAGTGTACTATAATTCGAAGTGAATACAAAATAATTTTTTTAAATAATAAATTTAATGGAGAAATCAGAAGTGGGTTAACCCTCAAATAAGGAAAGTGGGCAAAGTGACCTAGAAGATGTTTTTAAGGAAGCTACTTGGAGGGTATAAATAAGAGGCAAGGCTCTCTCATTTTAGACACACTTTAGCATATTGAATACCTATAGGTTTCCGAGGTAACCAAAGTATATCTAATATGAATTTATGAGGGAAGGTGAAGAAAATAAGGCCGGAATTCAAGGAAGGATAAATTCTTTTGATGATGCTTTCTAAGGTATGTTATTTACAGGTCATTTCACCATTTTCACAATAAAATTTTTTCTAGAATGCTTCATACTGTGAAATTGATATTCCATTGAGGAAACATATCCAATTATCTGTGGTAAAAAATTCCTCTTGTGGGTCATTATAGTTGTGGAGTTACATTCCATGGAAAATAGGGTTTGTGGTTAGTCCTGAAACTAGTCAAAAAGAGGTGTTTCGGGTAAAAACGTCACAGCATATTCATAACAGATCCAAATTAAGTAAGACCAAATGTTCTAGTTATATTACCATATTTAGTATGTTGTGTAATAGTTTCAGATCTATTCAACAAATATTCCATGCGGGGAACGCTCTACAAGATCGCTCTCTAGAATAAACCAAAATTCAACAAGGTATGCCATTTTTGCTATAACTATGTTTTTGAGAGGTTCCAAGTAGTGAAACCTGGAGGAATTCCACAAAACACACTGAAGAAAATTGTATATCAGTTTCATATCTTTATTCATTACAGGTACAAAGTTATGATTATTTCAAGTTAGGGTTGTTGACTAATCCAAAACTAGTCATGTGAGACTAAAGAAAAGTTTGATGTAAATGATAGTCTCTTGTTGTTTAGAGTTAAGGAAGGTTTGCAGGTATGTGATAATATTCATCAGGTCTATTAGAGAGTTATTAATCATATTTGGATGATTAAATTGATGAGGGCTTTTGGTTGAGGTACAAGTTGGGTACATGGTTGAGATAAGTAGTTGATGAGTTGGCACATACATGAGGTGTATAGTTGATGATGTTGGTACATATTGATGAGTCATAGTTGATGAGTAGATGAAACATGATTGGTACATACTTGGTACATGGTTGGTTGCACTCTTTTATGGTACAGGTTGATTACATATTGTTTGGTACAGGTTGGTGCATGGTTGATGCACTTGTTTATGGTATAAGTTGGTGCATGGTTGATGCACTTGTTTATGGTACAAGTTGATTACAGGTTGAGGTATAGGTTGATGCATGGTTGATGCATGGTTAAATTTTATTGGTACAGGTTTACAACAGTATATCTCACAGTGATAGTGTGACAGTGGTTCCATCATTCTACTTCTACTTTAGGGCGGTTGGATGGGGCAAGGACATGTGGTTGTAGTCACCTTCCAGTTGTAGTTGAAGGACATAGGGGGTTGTAGACTCCTTATGGTTATAGTTAGAGAATTAAGGATTTGGAGTGTCCCTTAGGTTGTAGCCTCAGAAACTAGGGGGTTGGAGCCTCATTCAAGTTGCAGCTGGAAAACAAAGGAAGTTGGTGCTTCCAATGAATGTAATTCTTCAAGACATATAAGAAAAATAATTTTGTGGTTTTATCCCAATTTGGGTTTCCATGTAAAACATTGATGTACTATTTATGTTTGTGATTGTTAATTTCTTATTGGTCATTATTGGATAATAATTCTACATTGATATAACACTTGGATTATTTGAAGAAAAATGATTATAATTACGCTATTACTGATTCACCCCCCGTCTCAGTAATCCAACAATAAGTCTCTCCAAGAACCCTGTCCAACACTCCAAATCAAGACACATTCCCATAAAATACCACTATCTAAGAGATCGGGAAAATAAGAACATTACATTGGAATATGTCCCAACATAAGAACAGGTGATAGATATTTTCATAAAACCCTTAAGAAGAGACATATTTGAATATCTCGGGCAAAGATTGGGAGTAATCCCTTTCCAATATAATATCTCAAGAAAATAATGCATCAATTGGCACCAATTCAGGGGGAGACAACAATCAAATTCAGAAGTAGTAATTCATTATGACAGGAAAAGTATGATTGCAGGACGAGTTACCTGAGTTCAGATTCTAGTGAGAAGTATACAAAAAGACAAAGATTTACCATAGGGGAAGAAACCATTTTCCATTGATGTCAAAGGGGGAGAGTAACTTCAGAGGAGAGAAGCATCATCACAAGGGGAGATTGTGTATGAAGTTGGTATGTTTCCATCAATGACAAAGAGGGAGATTGTTGGACATAGTGTCATTAATGTGTTGCCATTGATTTCAAACAGTAGGACAATATGCAGATATTAAAGCTCAGGAGGGTTAGCGAATGAAGATCAAAGATCATAAGGAAGAGCACATTGTATAAATATCTTCGGGATCGATGAAAATACTGAGAATTCAATCAATGAACAGGAAAAGGTGAGAAGCCTCAACAATCATCTGATTAAGAAATGGGCAGTGTTGATCGTCTCATGTAACGGACGTCGGTCATATGAGTAACCGTGGGCTTAAGGACCATTGGAGGATTGGCCAATGATCAAATCAAGTTGTGACTGTCAGATATGCAAGCCAGATCAAGGGCATGGATTGATTGTAGAGTGTGAAGGGATAATTAAACTACATGCTATTTCCAATCCAACAATTAGTCTAGATCATCAGATCTTATAGATTCAAATATCAATGACTGTGGTTGATCCACCAACAATTGCACAACTTCAATTGCAGAGTTTGGGAAACAAGATAAATCACGTGCAAGTTATGGTTCTAGAATCCACATCGATCGTCGATGGTCACCCATAAATAGATCTATGGTTGGCATCAATTCCACTACCAACGAGCAGTTTCCATTGCAGAACTAAACGATAGTTTTAAACGTCTTGCTAGTTGAGGACCCCACAATCATCCTTGATGGTTGATCTACTCCGGGACCATTCTCGACTGATGGATCAAGTTTAAGTGGAAGGATAGGATAAGCAAGAAAAAAGGGCTGAGATATCGAATACCCAAATTCTCGATATTTAAAGTGTAAATATAGGATAAGCAAAGAAGAGGAGTCGTTGGATTTAAACCAAGGCAAAACAACATCGCAGATAGATTGAGTCACCGATCTAAGATCATGATCAACGAACAAAATTCATTTCAGGTTAAAATTTGTGAGGAGGTTACACTTCAAGGAATCTCACTTTGGGAGAACTAGGAAGTGGATAAATCGAATTAACTGAAGTTCCAAAGGCTGAAATCCTAAAGTGGATATGATTCGTTGGATTAGAAGAACACTTCAGGAAGTATCCTGACCATTAGATCAAGGAGAAGAATATGAGCCACATCGGGAGATCTACGTCAACATACCACATCAACACGAACATGTGGCACAGTCAGATAATGACAAGTGTCAAGATGAAATTGGCAGTTTAAGTACATCTAAATCATTAATTTGAGTGACACGTGGCAGCCACTCAAACCGTGCCATGTCAACAAGTGACATCATCAAGTTACATCACTCTAGGAGTTTTACTTCGGGAGTTTCACCACCAGCAAATGACCTAAGTCTCGAAGTCCCGAAAGCAAAAAAACCCGAAGTGGACATGAATCGTCTGATCTGAAGAACTCTTCAAGAGCATTCTCAACTATTGATCATGTATAGTGGAAGGATAGTGTAAATGGAAGTGTTAACTGACATCAAGTGATATCCACCATTTTATGACTTATTCAGGAGGTGATCACTCTGAAGGAAAATGGAGCAATGATTATCCGAACCCCTGAAGACTCGAAGACTCGAAGTAAATGAGAACTATCCATATAATCGGGAGATTAAAACGTGACCATTGATTATGATAAGTGATCAAGCACTCACTTGGCCTAGGACTTGGTCACCACCTATGGTCATATGGAATAAAGAGAATAAAAGGCAAAAATATTATACAGCGCTTAAGCTAATAAGACTATGGTTTTGCGTTGTCAGTCATATGTAATGGTTTGAAGGAATCGCCTCAGCAGAACTCTATTTCTGCAACATTAACAAAGATTATGGTTAAGTTATATGAAGAGGTGCGATAGTCCAAACGAAAGGACACAATGTGTTATATCTCACATCATTTTGAAGATTATATAAATGAGAAAGAGAGGCGAGAAGAAAGTGTCTCTGTAGTCCGAATCAGAGGATAAATTAAATCATAGAAGCAGAGTGAGATGCAATGAAGACATCATACAAAAGTTTTCCAGATTCAGAAAATAAGGGTGGTTGGGTGGTGCATGGGCAGGTTGGTGCCTGCAGGGGAGTTGGTGTTTCCTTGTTAGTTGTAGCTGACTAAATAGGGGGTCAAATCCTCCTACCAGTTGGTGCTGGTGAACAAGGGTGTGGGTTCATCTTGATTAGTTGGTGCTGATCTAAAAGGAAGAACATCTTTTGTCTATGTAACATGTAAAACAAAATTTTACAGTTAATAGAAAAGTGTTTTTGGTTTTCCCAATTGGGTTCCACGATAAATATTGTGTTAAATTTTTTTTTGTATTAACACAAGAAAAATTGACAAATTATTGAGTCACTGATTCANTTCACTACTTTGAAAACAACATTAACTTTCTTATAAATATCAAGATATTTCAATTCTACACCTTGTAATATGGATTTCATGAAAGATATCGGGACTTCTAAACCTTATAATTTTTTTTGAGTCAAAATAGTTTCATAGGAAAAATCAAATGCAAAAGTATACAATACAAAATATTTTTCAGAATATGGAATCATCAAAGTGGGAAATTGAATAATTACTTCTTTAATTTTTTTAAAGGATTCTCTTTCTCTATCTTCCCACTTAAATATAGAATTCTTGTTATAAAAACAAGATCGAAGAGAAATAAAATAAAACAAATGCGTCATAAATAAAACATAGAATGTACACAATACAATAGAGATACAGATATATGTGGTTCACCCAGTGGGGGATACGTCCACCAGAGAAATTTTCAAGTCCTTCCTTTATTATTATCCATCAAATGAAGGGATGCAACCTACAACATGCCCTATGTAACTTTCTCTTCTTTCTCTCATAGTCTCCTCTCTCGGAATACAATATTCACTCACATACATAGCCGCAATACAATTCCCTCATAAAAGAGGGTTTTCTTCTAAGGAAAAAACCATAACATAACTTCTATTGTCATATTTGTGACCTTATAATGAATAGTCTAGATTGACTATGAAATTACAATATTTTACAAGGAAATATTTACCAAAATTTCTCTTTGTGGGCGTAATAAATGGCTCAAACAAATGGGATCCAAACATGAATCAAACAAAACCTATTAATGATGAATATAATCAGGTTCCACAACCAACAATCTCCCACTTGGAGACAAATCAAAACAACTCCACTGTTATTGTATCTGCCAGAATATGATTCTCTTTAGAACTGACAAATTTCTCATCTTCACCTTCATGATTAAAGACCAAATGAAACTAAGGAGGAACTCAATTTATATTTGGTTACTATCTTTGTTAACATGTCTGCAGGATTCTGGCTAGTATGTATCTTTTCCAACTTCAATTGTCCATCTTCCAAAATTGATCATACAAAATGGAACCTGAGTTGTATATGCTTAGTCTTTGAATGGAAGGTTAATTTATTTTCAAGATGAATGGAACTATGGTTGTTATAGTACAACCTTGTTTTACAAGATGCCCACATAGGGTTTTTAAACCCTCATTACTCGTCGCAACTTTTCTTATTAAACGACACCATTATCCTTCGCTTTTTGCGTACCTGCTTTTCGTTTTTGTTTTCACGACTGCAAGCGTAAAAACCCACAGTTGGAATTCATGTTGATTACATAAAAGGGTTAAAGTTCATTTAGTTTATCATGAACCTAATTGTTTACGTGGTTATAACTCCTTGGCCTCAAACACACCACTAGTTACATATGTATCAAAACACCACCCATTTATGCATTTGACTATTATGGTTTTGATTTATAAAATCCTTGATGCAATGGTTTATTCGACATATTGATTTTTTGGGTCAAATCGTGGATATGCAATGGTTCATTTGACATTTTGATTGAGTTTTTGGATATGCATATAATGGTTTTTAATTGTTATGATTTGTATGTACCATTACACCAACATGTCGTTCCAAGTACAGCCTGATATGATGTTCTTGCATGGCCTCTATCTACACCACTATCCTCGCACACATAGCATTAACACTCCTCCCTTGCATTTTGAGCTGCCTTTGCATTTTGTTGGGGAAGATTGGGGAAAATGGCTCTGTTTCTATCCTGTCAAACCCTATCGCCGAATACCCTGTTATTTTTGTGCTACTAGCCATGGATCCTGTGGTGAGAATTGAACCCAATGGTGTCTAGACTTTGTTGTTGTTTGATAATGCCTGAGAAGACTTAGAGAGGAGTGGTTGGCGGGTCTTTATTGAGAAGTTTGAGGGTTTTAACCTGGTAGTTTCTCAACAATTCGTGCTAACATTCGATGGTTGCAGAACTAAAGTTGGAGACGTCCAGTTTGAGTTAAACGAAGATTTCATTAGCTCAGCCATTGGTCTGCCAGCCATGGGACAAAAATGGTTTAAAAACTTAAAGGTTGAATAAGTTCCCTGGTCACTGTTGTTTAACTCAAGGAATATTACCAGCTGCGACAAAGGTATGCTTGTTACAGCTCTAAAACCTAGATGGCACAATCTGTTAGCTATTGTCAAGAAGTTCGTTACCTGTGAGGGTAGATATGGTTTGGTTTTCTTATATCACTTACGGTTTCTCATGAGTTTTATCGATTTTCCCTTAAACATGCCCTATTTTCTCCTTCAGAGTTTATACAAAATGACAAAGCGTTTTAAAAGGTAGAAATCCGACTCCAGCATATTCCACCACTGTTTGATTAAAATTATTATAGTTCATCAGTTGAAGTTAAATGGCGATTGTTGGGACGCTTTCTTGTTAAGGAATGGTTTTGCTAGTACTGAAATAGGACAAGTTGACAAGTCCATTATTACAGAAACCCTTGTCGAGCCTGTCATTCCCCCTCCTTCGCTCTTGCCCTCTGTTGAACCCTCGACCTACCCGGACACTACCCAACCTGACACCCTGCCTGATTCATATCCAAAAGATGGTGGTAAGCCTGTTAAAAAGTCTGCAAAGAAAAAGTGTAAAGGTAACAGTGATATCAATTACAAGGGTAAAAAGGCCGTGCGTTGGGTTTCACGATGTGCCCGTAATAAACCTAAGGAAAACACAGACCAAAAATCAATTCTATTAAGCGAGGATTCCGATTCTAAAATTGAACGGTTTCTAACTAAAGAGTATCCATATTCACATGGACTTTGCTTAGTTAAGCCCTATGACTATGTGACGAACCTCCCACCGTGTCTTAGAAACAACCCCGACTTCCCTGGGATCAAACTTGACAGAGAAGCTACAATTCAAATGAAAAGTTCCTCACCTATTAATACACAGTCTGTTCGGCCACAGTGCAACGAATGTCAGTCGTGGCTCGTCTGGTATTATAGAGACGTCCCTGTGCTTCAGTCTCGGATCAAGTCCTTGGAGGACCGAGTGAATGTGCTAACAAAAGAAAATGACAGATTGCAAAATGTAGCTCAAGCTAATGATAAAAGACAAAAAACCACAGGCTCTGTTGTTTTTAAGAACGTGGAGGTGATCATTGCCATTGTGAATTCAAAAATAGCTTGATTAAAACGAATCCTTGAATCTGAGGTATGGTATTTTAAAAGTAATTTTAAGATGATTTTTTTTTTTGTTTTGAATTAGAATACAAGATTTGTTTGCTCAAATTGCATCTATTTCTGTTTTGATTGATTTGATAAAACACGATTCTGGTTATAATAATAACTAGCTATAGAATCATGAGATTCTGTAGCTAGTTACTAAAATTCGAACTCTTTGATTTTACAACTAAAATGCAATCTGAAATCGTGTATTCTTGTGCATTTACAGGTACATACGATTTCTAAAGGAGATTGAATCTCTAGTGGCATCTTTGAACATGCTATTTCTTTACATGGTTTTAGAATAGGCTATTATTTTTGGATAACAATGAGAATTTGGGAGATTGTATTCCCCACAATTTTTGGAACAAATTTGATAATTTCCACAGGAAATGTTTTGATCTTGTGGCCTTTATAAATGTATTGTTTTGTAAACTAAGGACCATCGTTGCCTGGGAGAAGAAACTATGGATTTGTGATTGACAGACTTGAATGAAAGTGGATATTTGCACATCTTTAGCTTCGATATATCATATTTTTGTTCAAGTTTTGCTCATTTCGATTTGTAATCAAATTTTGACTACTTTAGACATCATGATTTGTTACAGGTTGATGTGATGGGATTTATATAGTGTCCATGTTTTATGTCTCTCATTTTATATACAACAATTAATATGTTATAATTTGATGATTAGAAGGTTAATCTTCTTTATTTGATCAGTAGTTATATGCAAATTTTCATAGCCAGATTTATCTTAATATGATCATTTGTCAGATTATAAATTGTTGTTACTACATATCTTACTTGTTCTGTTATTAGCATTCGACCATTATTGTTTCCCATTTATGAGAAGCATTTGGAAAATCTGGTGTGGGTTGGCCTCATCAAACAACAAATGTAGATGCTATGCACAGGACACATAGGAGATGTGATTACAGGTTAGTTTGCTAGTTGCATTTTATTAGTTTAATTAATATAAGAATTTCATGTAGTCTAGATACATTGTATTGATTGTTATTTTTATTTCTCAACTAGATAGCTGCCATTTCATTTCTTGTTTATAAAAGTTATAAAAACAAATCAAAAAACACTGAATGATAGCTTCGCTGTCATAAATCAATTCATATATGATTTTCGCAGATTTCGATCAAAATTTGCATTTTGTGAATACTGTACATATATTAGAGATATAAATATATCGATGCAATGTATATTTAACAAGTAGAACTACTATTCTATTAGTTAGTAAACTGTGAATATATTTTAGACTATATATAGTTTTCAGCAGTTGTTTTTCATTTAGTTAGTTTCTTTAGTTTTTGTCTTTTCACTTTCGTAGGACTTAGATCGGCTAACGGAGCCGCTAAACCCGTCGAAGTGGATTAATCCAAATAGCTTGGGTTATATAGACAACCCTAGACCGGATTCACTCCTCCAGTTGACGAGCGGTCAATTTCGCCCGTCAACAGGTATATGGTCTAAATTCAGATGCAAAAGTCATAATAAAGCTAATAGATTTTCCATGTGGATCAAGGAGATGCCCACCTCCTCATTAATTAATTGGGCTAACAGGTTTCCCATATGGGTCAAAGAGAGTCCCACCTCTCTAGTATTGTATTGGGTTTTATTTTCCACTACTTACTTAGCTCGGTAGTTAGATATATTATTATAATAATAAAGAATAATTTAATAATCTCTTTCCATTATTGTATCATGTTTTATTTTCCACTACTTATTTAGTTAGGTAGTTAGATCTATTATACCAATAATAGAGACTCATTTAATGAGCTCTTTTTTTTTCTTTTTTTTGAGAGAATCCAAAATGAGTAAATTGATATTGTGAGAAGGCTTGCTAGGACTTTATATAGCATTACAAAATGGTCCATTGGACAAAGTGAAAAATAGCTCTTTAAATGAGTATCTATTATTAGTATAATAGATCTAACTACCCAACTAACTAAGTAGTGGAAAATAAAACCCAATACAATAATGGAAAGAGCCCATTAAATGAGTCTCTACTATTATAATAATAGATCTAACTACCAAGCTAACTAAGTAGTGGAAAATAAAACCCAATACAATAATGGAGAGGTGAGACTCTCTTTGACCCATATGGGAAACCTGTTAACCCAATTAATTAATGAGGAGCTGGGAATCTTCTTGATCCACATGGAAAATCTATTATCTTTATAGCTTTATGACTTTTGCATCCAAATTTAGACCATATACCACCTAAAATTTGGATCATGCACTGCCTTGAAGCCAACTGTCTAAGTTCCTCTAAGAATACCTCAAGTATCGACTTATCCACTATGCTCTTACTTGAATGGCTCAATTAGAGATAATGATACACACTATAGTCATATAGATAGGAAAGAGATGATGGAAAAGGATTTTCCAGATCAAAGGGGGTATTTATCATAGGATTATAGGAAAGGGAGGCTTACTAGATATTAGCTGCATAATATTGCACCAAGAGACTTGACCTCTCCTTATCCCTTAATGGTTATTTTATATCTTCCCAAAGAGGTTGGGGGATTTGTATTTCGTTGAGTACGGGAATGGGACGTTGGGGAATGAGCCCAACCAAAAAACCCAACCGAAAACATGAAATTATTTTATTTTCTATGATTTTTGAGGGCATTTGCGAGTTGCAAGATGGAGAGTTGTGGATGTCCGTGATTTTCACTATGGAAACCCATGGATATGATCATAAATCATGTTTTTTAAATGATTTTGGAGAGGCAACTTGTGAAAAATTCTAGCAAGCTTTGGGAGAGGGTTAGGCCAATGCACAAATGCATAGGTGTGGCATTTTGTATTATAACAACTGTGTAGTAGCAGTAGTGACATAGTAGCATCAAAAGTGACATAGGTAAAGTCATATAGTAGTAGCAGTGACATCTCAGCATATGATGAAGAAGTAGCCAACTTTGTCAGAAGACTAAAAAAGGGAACCGACCGCAAATACAAAGGTAAACTCCCATTGATTTCTTTTAATTGTGATGGTATTGGTCATTTTTCTAAAAACTGTCCCCATAATAAAAATAAAAGAAATGAATAATATGACTCAAATATCAAACAAGTATACAAAGGAAAAAGAACAATTTTTTTTTTCAAGAAACGATTTTACACTAAAGAAGACCACCTCATCAGATGAAGATGAAGGAAGTGAAAGTGATACAGAAAGGGTTCTATTCATGGAAATATAAAATTCTGATGAAGAAGGAATTGAAGAAGAATATGAAGAGGAAAAAATTGACTACAGAGAAGAACTATGGAGCGCTATAGAAATTATAAAAGGGGAAAATAAGAAAAACAAGTCACTACAGGAGGAACTAAAAAGAAAAGAGGAGACTCAAAATTCCAACTAAAGAAGATGATCACTAATTTGAAAAGTCATGTTGAAGAAGAAAACATATTTGAAGAAGCAGTCAAAGAACGGTTAGAAGAAAGAGACAGGATCATTGGAAATTTGGAAGCAAAGATTGTCACTGAGAAAATATCTACAAAAGAAAAACATGCAAAATAGCTCTAAAGTTTTGGATAACATTATTAACAGTCAAAGCTCAAATCATGAAAAGTTTGAACTTGGATATAAACCAGACATAAAAGGGATCAATCTCTAAAAAAACAGATCAGGAAACAAAACCAAGAATCTATGTAGAGGCAGTCAGAGGAGACAAAAATATTTACAAGGAAGATCACATAGACACTCCTCCACCTAGAAGATTCAGATTTTAGAATCAACGATAGTCAAAAACAAGAAGGCCTCAATAAGAAGACGATTCAGAAGAATAAATCCTTTCAGAAGATCTTCAACTCCTATGTATCAAACTATATTCTTTGTTTTACGTTATTCATGTAAAAATTTTGGACATAGAGATGTAAATTGTAGAGAAAATAGAAAAAAAAAAAAAAAAAACTATGAAATTCATGCACATAATGGTTATCCAAGAAGGCCTAGTGAAACATAGAGAAGAAGCTACAATAGGTTTGAATGCTTGAGTACTAAAGTGGAATGATACAAGTGCAACACATTTAACTTTGGACACATGGCCAAATATTGCAGAATGACAGTCCCTCCACGAGATTCACAATAGAATAATAACAGTCATAGAAAGGAACCTCAACAGAGAATATGGATAAGAAATCACAATCAATATAACAATCAAGAATGCACACTAGATATACAAGATAAACATAAGAAACATGGTTGGTATGTTGACAATGGCTGCTCAAAGCACATGCCAAGTGACAATGACAGGTTTCTAACCTTGAGAAAGGAAAGATATCGATCGGTCTCCTTTGGAAATGATGACTCAAATAGAATCACTGGAAGAGGCACACTCAGAATTGGAAATAAGGATACCAAGGAAAATAATGTTTTACTAGTGGAAGATATGAAACAAAATTTTTTGGGTGTAAGTCAAATGTGTGACCAAGGTCACAAACTTGTGTTTGATTCACATAAATGAAAGATAAAAAAGGCGTATCCAGACAGAGTAGTGGCGACATCTATGATAAATTCAAGCAACATATATGTACTAAGTGAAATTGGAAAAGAAAAATGTTGTTTAGGGAAGGAGGATGAAGTTTGGTTATGGAATAAACGAATGGGTCACATAAATTTCGATAATCTTGTCAAGGTTAGCATAAAGGAAGTAGTCAGATAAATTCCCCAAATCATGAATCCAACAAGCACATTGTGCAAGTATTGTCAACAAGGAAAGAAAACAAAGACCAAGTTCAAAACAAAGGAATACTCCACAACAAGACCGCTGGAAATTGTGCATATTGATCTAGTTGGACCAACTAGAACAAAAGTTTTGAAAGGTGAGAAATATTTCATCCTATTAGTTGGTGATTTTAAAAGAATGATTTTAGTTTGTTTTCTCAAGAAAAAGTTAGAGGAATTTGAGAACTTCAAAGTTTACAAGGAGATGATTGAAAATGAAACAAATTCGAAAATCAAATTCTTAAGATTGGACAATGGTGGAGAGTTTACTTCAAAAGAATCCATGGAATTCTATAGTAAGCATGGGATAAAGAGGTAATTCTCAGTTTCCAGGACACCACAACAAAATGGAGTCGTTGAAACAAAGAACACAACAATAAAGGAAATGGCTCAAACTATGTTAATGGATTCCAAGTTCATAGATGTTTTTTGGGCTCAGGAAGTGCATAAAATAGTTCACATTCAAAACCGAGGAATTCTCATAAACAATAGTGAAAAAAATCTGTATGAGCTATGGAAAGGAAGACCAATGAATGTGAATCATTTCATAATGTTTGGAAGCAAATGCTACATTAAAAGAGAATATGACAGAATGTGAAAGTTCTGATCCAGATTTATGTAGGAACACAATGAAATATAGAAATACACATAAACGCAAAGATGCAGTGGAAATAAGACTTCATTTCATTAATAACAAATGACTGAAATATGCTTACAAACAGAATGGAAATAAACTAGCTAGGGCGCTGGTAGCTTATCTTTGAGAAGAGATGTGGCTGCTACTCGCATACATGAGAAGATGATTACAATGAGGCTCTAGATGCCTTTTTACAATAGACGAGAATGCCAAAATTCATAGACATCCAAAAACCTAACCCTAGGAGATGAAGCGCCAAAATTCATGTGGGCCCCGTTCGGGTAAGTTAGTACATCAACTTCCCGGGGTCGTAACTTTTGCATACGATCTCCATTTTAGGCATGTGATAGCTCGTTGGAAAGGTATCATCGAGGAGATTAATTTTGGGGGCTCAATATGCTTTCAAATATCATTGAGAACCTCGATCTCAAAAAACCTTCATTTAGGCCCTCAAAATGGCCCCAGAAGTTAAAACCTGCTAAAAATAGTAAATTGCCAAAATTGCCAGAAAACTGTTTTGAGCCAATCGGACAAGGTGGGTGGCCATCGATATCCACTTGGATCAATCCTCCCTCCTTAGGAAGCAATGGTCCCCATTGCGTTGAGTTCCTCCATGAGATGAGGAAACTTCTGCTGAACTTGGTCCCTGGTGAGCCATTTGCCTTGGTGAAGGAATTGGCCTGCTTTGACAACTCGATATA
>ML784819.1:865438-914389 GCA_009831015.1 Picea engelmannii
CAAAACTAGCTGGTTGAATGGTAAGCTGGCCGCACTTATCTTTTGAAAGAAAGACAAAAGGTAGGCTGGATACTCAGTAGTTTAGTAATCGGTTTTCTGGTCTAAAATCTTATTTTAGATCACTTTGTTTGATTTGACTGGTGCTTTGTTTGACTGGAATCATATGAAATACTCATATACGGATCACTTTGTTTGATTTGACTGGTGCTTTGTTTGACTGGAATCATATGCAATACTCATATCAACCTTCATTAGTAATTAAAAAGTGATATGCTGTCCACTTTAGAATCAGTTCGAGTAAAACTCATCAAAATTGAAATCACAACAGCTATGATTTATTTCAGTTAAATGTAACTGTTTACAGGATAGGTTGCCACACCAGAGATTATTTCAAAATTAGCTTTATTGAATACTATGCTTAAATCCAATTATAAGTACCCTCTGAGATAAGGTAACATAGTGTTAAAAGATGAATGTCCCCATTGTCATATGTGAGATTTTTTGGGTTGCTTTATAGTATATGTAGAGATCAAGTATGCACCCAAAATTATTGTTTTATGTTGGAAATGCATCACTTTAAATTTTATATTTATATTATATATTAGGGCTGTTTTATATTTATATTTTTTATTAGGGTTGTGGAAGCTTAGAGTTCGTTTAAACTCTTGATTCATGCTTTTATCTCCATCTGCCATTTAAGTGGGTTCGAATTATTTAAGATTTTATTTAATGATGTGTTTTCCAACATTAAAAAATGAAAAAAGACTTCATATATTATTTAATAATTATTTGTAAATTTAAAAAAATATAAAAGAGAAAACTGATTGTGAAAAAAGAAAGCAAATTTTATATCTTAAAATTGAAGAGACCCTCACATATTTATTGGGAGTAGAGAGCACAAAGAATATGTACTGTAATCATTTAGTTGTTGAATAATAAGTTGACGTTTAGAGTGGGGTTTTTTTCTCTTAGGATTTTTCCCAATAAATTATGTTGTTAATTGTTTGTTGTTTATTTCATTTGTGGCAAATATTATGTTATAAGTTTATGGACATTCTTTTCTCATGGATCTATGTAGGAAGCATATTATGTACCTTTGCTTCCTTTCATTTGGTCTTAGAGCCTAACCAACTCAAATCCAAGGTGTTAGGGACAAGCCTATTTTATTTAATTTTGGTTTGAGTGGGATCTTACAAAGAAGGTAATATTGTTGTAGGGAAATGACGAACACGTCTAGATTAGAATTGGAGAAGTTTAAAGGCACTCACTTTGAGTTGTGGAAGTTCAAGATGGATGATCTTCTCATAGATAGAGATCTATGGGTTGCAACATCTGGAAACAAACCAACTACTATGAAAAATGAAGGGTGGGTGCTGTTGAAGAGAAAGGCGAGAAGCCTTATAAGGCTCTGTTTGGCCGATTCAATATTATTGAACGCTTCTGGAAAAAAAACCACAACAACTCTCTAAAACAAGTTGGGGGATTTTTATTAGGATAAATCCTTCGTTAATAAACATTTTTTTGTTGAAAACGCCAATGGGTAATGGTGATTCTATAGATGAGCGCATAAATGCATTTAATACTATTGTGACCTAGTTGATCTCAATTGGAGTGAAGATGGATGAAGAGGATTGGTGTATTGTTGCTTCTCAACTAGCATTTTGTTTTCATTGACCTTTGAAACACAAAATCATGTATTAAACTTGTTATCCAACATATCTATTTGCATCAGATTGACTGGGTCTCTTTTGTGAAGGTGTGATTGTTGAATTTGGATTATCTCATTACGAGAACATGATCGTATGATTTGTCGATTTCTTTTTATTTTTAATTTCATGACTGCAAAGAATGAAATTGAGACCTTTATCTAGTAAAACATTAAACCGAAATCTCGAAATCTTTTCCCTTTGTATTAGTTTGTAACTTTTGTTTTCCTGCTTCAATTAGTCTATATCTAGATGGAAGACTTGTTGCTAATTAAAGGACCATGAATTATACCGTTAGACCAAGTATGGGCCTTCTCCTAGGAACTTAGCTCAATCTTAAAAATGGTATGGGTTTTTGTTTAAAATAATCCATGGGTTAATGTATTGAAACCTTATTTAATATGTTTAACAAATGAATTGGATACAAGGTTTAAACCTCACCTCTGTTAACCTTTTTGATATGACCCTTCAACATTTACATATGTCATATTGCAATTTAATGGTTAATGATAAAAACCTCCTATACCCTTACCTGTCCACCAACAAAACGAATCATTACACAATGTGTGTTAATCTCCTCGGAATTGGGTTGTTAGTTCGTGGAAAGTTGCGAGGGTTACATGGGTTTCTTATTGTTTGATCTCCATGGCCTCTTGCTTACAGGAAATAATCAGTTCTTGGAATGGGAGATAATGGGAGAATACTCCGAGACCTTCGAAATTGTGCCTGACATCAGGTACATTCGCCCAACCTCATTCGATGTATATTGGTTTGATCTACTGGTGTCACAACGTTTTCCCCTTCATGAATATTTTTTATTTTCCTCCTGGTTTACCTTTGAAACTATGGCTCCTGTAGTAGTGCAGAGCCAAATGGCCCTGAGGTTTTACATATCCGTGATTATATAACAGAGTTCAAAACCTGCAATTGTATAACAGAGACATGATTTTGCGGGATGAATTTTGAGCAAACGGTTACGAATTTGGCAAAACCGTTACAAACCCATTTTTGAAACGAGGTCATTTACCTTCCACATGGGCAATTTATTTCGAAGAGAACCTATTTCAGAGGTATGTTTTGTTTTCTGAATAGAAAATTTTCAGAAAAAATCTCTTTTGTTTCAGGAATTCTATTTCCCCTTTCCTCTCTGTGGATTTGAAAGCCGGTCTACCCTGAGGAATAAAAACCCCTTCCAATAGGAATAACCAGTTTCCTAAAACATATTCAGATCCTGGGAATTGTAATGGTTTCCATTCATGGGCACATAAGTATTATGCCAATGTTCTATACCTGCAGATGTGTCTTGCTCAAGTTATGGAACAGGAAAAGACCCGAGATTCAGACTACAAGTAACCCCTCCCAGATCTGGAACCTTTATATTTTGATGAGTCTTCAAGATGGATTCAGAGATACTACACAAACATCCCATATGTGTAAATGTGTATTAACCAAACGTTGATGGAAATTAGAGATCTTGAAAGGGAAAATCAGGATTTGAGATCCAAATTGCAACAAAATCTTCTTCACGAAAATAAAAGATTCAAGAATCCAGGGAATATTGTTATAAAAAAATTCTTCCAACTTCAAAGATATTATAAATTAGAATTATCTGATGCCTTTTTTAATGTTTAATGGGTAACAATTTTCTTGGAATGAACATTTTGTTTGTTTTGTTATAACATAAATTGTTCTATTTTATTTTATGTGACTAGCTACAAAATCATAGATTCTATAGCTTGTCTTTAATTAGTTTATTAGATTGTTTTTTTCTAAATTAAAATTTCATTTTTCTTCTCAGGTGTGAAGGGGATCAATTGGAAAAGATTGATGGGACAAGTAAA
Organism: Picea engelmannii; assembly: GCA_009831015.1. NCBI lineage: Eukaryota > Viridiplantae > Streptophyta > Pinopsida > Pinales > Pinaceae > Picea > Picea engelmannii. The sequence goes on from ML784819.1 coordinate 868,986, forward strand.
TCGTTGGATATGCTTCAAATTTGCAAGTTTCTCTTTTAAAACAGTTTCAAGAATATCTTGATTATGTAACTATTTTAAATGGTTGTTACATTAGACCTATTTGGTTATTTTTAGTACAGGCCTTATTAAAGATAGATCTGCCCCTACCTTGCATGATATGAGGAACATATCAGAAACTTGTTTAAATAACATTTCTTTCCCAGTGATAGGGGCAATTCTTCATGGACCATATGATGGACATATGTTTTTGAAACTATATGGGAAAGCAGTTTACTCTTTGGCTTTCCTCCTGTGTAGACTATGCAATGTTTTTCATTGTCTTCTCATGTAATTTCTAGATGTGAAATGTTATATGTATCGAGATATCTTTAGTCTATCCTACGCATAATATTTTATATCATGCTTCTCTTTTCCATTCATTATCTTTTGGTTCAGTTGAAATCTGTGATTGATCATCTATTTAAGTATTTTGAGTTTATGTCTAATGCTAGTGATCCAGGTGGATATTGGTGGCCACCCACCTTTTTTAGATGGCTCAAAACAGTTTTCTGGCAACTTTGGCAATTTACTATTTTTAACAGGTTTTAACTTCCGGGGCCATTTTGAGGGCCCAAATGAAGGCTTTTCAAGATACAGGTTCTCAATGATATCTAAAGGCATGATTGAGTGCTCAAAATGAATCTCCTCGATGATACCTTTCCAATGAGCTATCACATGCCTAAAACAGAGATCGTATCCAAAAGTTACGACCCCGAGAAGTTGATGTACTCACTTACCCAAACGGGGCCCACATGACTTTTGGCGCTTCATCTCCTAGGGTTAGGTTTTTGGATGTCTAAGACTTTTGGCATTCCCGTTTATTGTAAAAAGGCCTTCAGAGCCTCATTGTAATGATCTTCTTGCGAATGCGAGTAGCCATTACATCTCTTCTCAAAGATAAGTCGCCACCATTCTAGCGAGTCTTTCGCTCTGTATTTTTACAGTCTCTATACATTTATTTTATTAATAGAAATCGTGTATTACTATATATCTATGTTTATGGTTGCATATATGATACATTTTTGTTATATTATTGAATATCTGCAATATATATGTGCATTTCTTTATTATATCTCTGCTCTCATTTCGTGCCGAAAATAATCCGGATCAGTGATATCAAAGCAGGCTGCTCTTGATCTTTTTTTGCAATGCATGTCCTCGACGAGGTTCGAGTATAGCAAGTTGGGTCTCAATATTGTATCTCTTGAAGACAATCGCTCTGGCATACCCAAGAAACCCTCAATGGCGGAAGAAAAGAAAAACAATGGAGCAGACAATCCTATCAATCTGTTGCTTGAGGAAGTTCTCACGTGATAGAGGGACGAAATGATGGAGAATTTTTCCCACATCCTTCAATGCCTGCCGATAGCATCAAGCGCATCTTCATCAAGCGACCACTTTGGAGGCATCTCACCTTTCAAGGTACAAGTTAATTTTGATATTCCTGTATTTGAAGGACAGATAGATGCAGAAGCCCTAGAAAAATGGTTAACTCTGCTAGAAGGTTATTTCTCTGTTCACAATTTTTTCGACAAAGAAAAGATCACCTTCAAACTCCTTAAATCTCTCCCTCATGTCAAACATTGGTGGGAAACTTACTAGGAGCAAAGTTCCACAAAGGAGTCTGGAATATACGGGGCTGATCCCACTTGGGATTTTTTTGTGGATGTGGTAAAGGAACAATATTACCCTATTGGCAACTATGAGGACCAGTACGTGAGATGGACCACACTGCGGCAAGAGAGGGGCCAAGTAGTTCCATAGTTCACCAATACTTTCCATACCTTGCGCACCAAGCTAGGTATCAAAGACTCTGAGCGACATTTGGTTCTGAAATACCGTGGGGCTCTACACAGATACATCCAGACTGAAATGGATTTTCTGGACATCTCATCACTCGGTGTTGCTTATCGATATGTTGTTAAAATCGAGCAGAAATTTAAGCACCAGAAAAAATGGGAGTTCGGGTATGCAAATCCACAACAACCAAAGTATGACAAAGACAGCCCTAACAAATAGTCTCCTGAAAACCAATCCAAGACACAGGAAAAGAAGGGTCACAGGAAGACAAAGAAGGACACCAGAAAATGGTGTGATTTCCACAAAAGCCCCTGGCACAACACCGATGAATGTCACTCAAAACAGTCATTGGTGACCGAGATCAAAGATAAGGAGTTGAACCCTGATTTAGAATCTGATTATGAAAATACTAGTAAAGGAAAGATCATTGACGCAGGCCCCACTGCTATTGTTGCAACCGTAGAAATTCAACCAGAAGAACCAGCAGATCTCGAAGAGGGGTAGCGCCTTTTTCATTCACAGATGTGGGTGAAGGGGACCCCGCTGCATTTTATTTTTGATTGCGGAAGCCAGAAGAACCTCATCTCAGCAGAGGTCGTCAAACAGTTGGGATTGTTGACAACACCACACCTGCAACCATATAACATTGGGTGGCTTTGCCAAGGACGAGATCTCCGTGTCAGCCAGCAATGTCGACTATCATACGGCATCCAGCCCTTCAAGGACGAGGTATTATGTGATGTTTCTCCACTGGATGTTTGTGATGTTCTCTTGGGCCAACCATATATGTGGAAGTGCCATGTTGTTTATGAGTCTCGACCCCGTAGTGTCATTGTTACTTTGGGGGGTCATCTCTACAGAATACCAGAGGTAGTTTCGACTACTGTGCCACCTAAAAAGTGTCACAAGGTAGTATATCATACTGCAAAATTCAGCTTCTTCACAATCTATTCAAAAGGAGAACAAAAGGACACTGCAATCACTACAGTCTTGCCCCAAGCACTTTCTATCCAACAGACGCAGGTCAATAAGGCTGCAACAAAGTGCAAAGATTCCTTTTGCATATCGTCCTCTCATGTATCTCGACTTGTTGAACAGCCTCAACCTCAACAAGTTCGTGACATATTTCCACAAACTAAGTAGCACGACATCTCCAACAAGACAAGCAGCTCACCAAGATGCAGATTCAACAAACGCTTTTCCCTCTCCCCCGAAAACTCAATGCAATGGAGACCATTTATTTCTAAGGAGGGAGTATTGATCCAGGTGGATATTGGTGGCCACCCACCTTTTTCAAATGGCTCAAAATAGTTTTCTGGTAATTTTGGCAATTTACTATTTTTAGCAGGTTTTAACTTCCAAGGCCATTTTGAGGGCCCAAATGAAGGTTTTTCAATATCGAGGTTCTCAATGATAGTAAAATGCATGATTGAGCTCCAAAAATTAATATCCTCGATGATACCTTTCCAACGAGCTATCACACACCTAAAACGGAGATCGTATGCAAAAGTTACGACCCTGGGAAGTTAATGTACTCACTTACCCAAATGGGGCCCACATGACTTTTGGTGCTTCATCTCCTAGGGTTAGGTTTTTGGATGTCTAGGAATTTTGGCATTCCCGTTTATTGTAAAAAGGCCTTTAGAGCCTCATTGTAATGATCTTCTTGTGAATGCGAGTAGCCGTCACATCTCTTCTCAGAGATAAGCTGCCACCATTCTAGCAAGTCTTTCACTCTATATTTTTACAGTCTTTGTACATTTCTTTGATTAATAGAAATCGTGTATTATTATTATTATTATTATTATATATATATATATATATATATATATATATATATATATATATATATATATGTTTTAGGGGCTAAATTTCGCTCATGGGCTAATTTTCCATGGTTTTTCCAAAAATGAGATTCGCTATTTTAAAAATGATTCACCCAAATTCTATAGGATACAATTATTTTACCTTAAAAATTGCCAAAATTTTATAAAAACTATATAAAATACTTATAAATTTGAATATTTTTAAAAACATATCACCAAACATTTATAGTTGACATATGAAGGATTAGTAATATTCGCTAAGGTTTTTACATTTTAAAATAAATTTCCATCCTTAAAATCATCCCTGATGTTTATGGTTTCATCTCTGATAAATTTCTATTATATTATTGAATATCTACAATATCTATGTGCATTTCTTTATTATATCTCCGCTCTCATTTCGTGCCGAAAATAATCTTTTGGTTTAGTTGAAATCTGTGACTGATCATCTATTTAAGTATTTTGAGTTTATGTCTGATTCTAGATAGCTGGTAACACCATTACCAAGAATTGGAATTTCTTCCATTCTCAGTTATTGGACATTTGAAGGTCACACGATATATAATTATTTGTCTTTCTGTCGTTATAAACTCGTTCCGGAATATGAAAGACTTCTTTGAGTTTCTTCAGGAATTATTATGCTTGTTTTTGTCATTGGTTTACACTTGACATGGGACAAGAGGAGCTTACACAAATATAGAGAGATGAATCTATTTTAGTATTGTTGATCAACTAGAGGTTAGTTAATGTATTATTTATTTAATTTGTTGATTTGTGAATGAAGAGTGATTGCTTCATTTAAACATTAATTTCCTTTGTCTATTTTCATTATATCATTTACAATCTTGTTCATTCATTGTTTATTAGTTTGGTAATTAGAGTACTATAATAATTTTGTTTATTTTTAATCTTGTTTAGATCCATTATCTTAAAACAATTACTTTCACAAGGCATTGCTCAAACCGTGTAAACTGTATACAACCATTGTATATTAACACTGTTAGTTAAAAATTTGTAATTAAAGTGTTGATTGTTAGAATTGATATCTTTAGTTAATCCACACCTTTTAGTTGTTTTAGGATATTATTTGGCTAATGGAGCCATAAAACCCATTAGGGTAGATTATACGAAATGACTTGGGGTTAAATAGACAACCTCGAATTGGATCTTCCCTTCCCGTTGATGGTGTGTCATAAACGCCCATCAAAAAATGGTGCTAGAAGGAGGGCCGAGGTAAATTTAATGATTAAATGTTTTACCCCTCAGCCTATCATAATTCCATATTTATAAAGTTTTCTTTTCTATCATCTTGAAATGCACTAGAAGGCATGCCAGATTGATAAGCTAGCCTTACAGGAGTCTTTGTTTTGAATGTATTTAACTCCCCATGGCTCCCCAAATCATTGTGTTGGAACATGCATTCCACTTCTCATTACTCAATATTCCCAATGAGACAGTTTCTCGCTTGTCGAAACTCACCTTTGAGGGTGGGTGGATGTATCTACAAAACACCATCTTAACAAGTTTTGGTGTAAATGCATCAATTATAATATTTCTAATTTAAAGGTTTTATGCATATTGTTCCCTTTTACTTTTAGGGGTTGGATTAAACATTGGTTTGAGTCTTTTCCATCATATCACATTATTGATTGGTTTCAATTTGTAGAGGAATTTTTAGATACTTTTGAAATCTATGATTAAATCAATTATGTGAATAATTTCAGGCTTTACTAATCAATGACAATCCATCTCCAGAGGTATTTTTAACAAGCATCCATCATGTTCTCTGTAAGTTTCAACTTGATGACATGTCATTTGTACTAAATCTCTTCTCTGATGTTTGTTCCCTTTTTCATCCAACCATTTTCAAACACAATGATGAATCAGTTACAAATCCCATCACTCAATTGTGAGAAGAATTTTGTTTGCAGGATGAAAGGAATCCATCCGAAAATTTTGAACAAGAAAGGGAGGTAGAATCTATTGAAAAGGTTCTTACTGACAATCAAATTGGTTTTCCCTCTGAATCATTGTATATTCAATCCTCGACCATCGTGGAAGAAGATTTGATGTTGGGTCAAGGTGAATGTCCATATTCTTCTAACTCTTTTTCTAATTAGTACTTAAATTCAGTTATTGAAGAACACTTAGGTGATGAAAATAATCTTAAGTATTCTAACATTCCTATGAAACTGATTAGAGATGTAAATTTGCAATTTGAAGAAGAAACTTTAAACCTTCATCCACAAATCATACCTTATCCACATGAAAGATTAGATGTTTGTCATGAAAGTTTTGAATAGTCTATCATACATGAGGCAAATTTAGACGATCATATTATGTTGAAGGATTTATCACCAAAAAAGAGTGAAATTTTTAAGGAAAGTGAAGAGGAATGTCTTGAGAATACCATTGTTAAATATCATAACTTAAAAGATTCTTTTCATGTGCTCATTTCTGATTCCTTTTACTCTTTATATCTCGATCTCTTCTTAGATTCTGGTGGACATGATACTTCACCCATAGTATCATACTCTTTTCCATCACAACCAGATCTTTTCGATATGCCAAAATTTGGTGAAATTAATTTCGAACATAACATTTATGAAGTCGGATTTGACGCTCTTTCACTTTCATCACTCGCGTGTAAAAAATACAAGTTGCAAGATGATTTTACATGATTTATTTTTGACAAATACAATGCACTCATTCTCATGGAGATCAAATATTCTACATTGCATATTCATTCTTTGGTTAGTTCAGTTTTTAATGATTATGCTTCGCGTTTTGAACATAGATGATTTTAGGGGCTAAATTTCGCTCATGGGCTAATTTTCCATGGTTTTTCCAAAAACAAGATTCGCTATTTTAAAAATGATTCGCCCAAATTCTATAGGATAAAATTATTTTACCTTAAAAATCACCAAAAGTTTATAGAAACTATATAAAATCCTTATAAATTTGAATATTTTTACAAAAATATCGCCAAACATTTATAGTTGGGATATGAAGGATTAGTAAGATTCACCAAGGTTTCTACATTTTAAAACAAATTTCCATCCTTAAAATCATCCCTGGTTTTGAAATGATCCATCTCATCAAAGGTAATGTTCAAACCAGTAATCTAATTGATGTCATGAATCCTTTTATGATGTGTTCCCCATTGACAGATCTAGTTTGTCGAAGTCATAGTTTGCATCCTAATTTTTATGATAGGATCTTAGAATGGCTTGAGTATTCATATGTAAAAAATCTTCATATTAAAGATAACGGTGTTCTTGCTTTGTTTCTACCTAAATATCTAGGAGGTAAGCATGACATGATTTTTTTAGGTCCTCCATGTGAAGAAATTGATGAACACTTGGAGAATTGTCAAGAGGATGGGGCACTCTGGCCTTGGTTGATGTTTTTTTCAGGTCCCCATAATATTGACAAGTTTTCCAAACTTACTTACATTCTTCCATGCCATTATGACCCAGATCAAGACAAGATTGCAGAATGGATGGAGGATTCATACATCAAGAAGTTTGTCGTGCTTGCTTTGTTTTTAAATGAATATATAGGAGGTAAGCATGCCATATTTATTTCGTACCTGGAAATAATACATTCTTTTATTCTGATTTTCGACTTTCTATGCCTTGTAGGATTGAATATGCTCTTGTGGATGCACTAGAAATACAATTTTACTTGGCATTTTGATCTATGTAGAAGTTAGAGTAGGTGTAGGAATAGATTCCTTTTGGGTTTTTCTTGCCTTTTCATTTTTTTCCTTTGAATAATGTAGTTATGAAGGCAGGTGGGTATTCAAAGAGAACCATCATATGAATGTTGCCAGGGAAGTTTTCTTTCAATTCCTTTCTTTTTCCTTTTTGCAGTTGTCTTGATTAAATGTTTTTTTTCAAAAACTTGGCAGCATCATGCAATGATTTCAGATATTATGAATCATTAATAAAGATATTAGGGATTTGATGTTTAATTCACAGTAGTTTTATCCTAACAAACATAGCTTACCACTACACGTAATTGCACTCATCCTAGTTAAGGATTTTTCTGTGACTTTTAATAATAAGCTTGGTCAAAATGATGTATCATGCATCACTATCTTAAGAAAAGAACTTGCCTATACACAAAACTATGAAATTTGTAGTTCTTCCTTTTGATCTTCATTCTCTATGAGAGGTTGGCTTGGTTTTCTTTTTGGTCAAATTATTTTTGAAGTTTGCTTTTGCTGTTTTGATTTTGGTTTTTTTTTATGTACTTCTATTTTGAATCAATTTAATAAAATTCGATTTGGTTTGTTGTGTGTTTTTTGTTTTATTTGATTTCTTTGAATGATTTTTCTTCTTGTCTTTCTTTTTGAATCAATATATTTCTGATCAAAGAGAGATTGTCGAAGGAAGCATTCATTTTAAGACTTGCGTTCTTTTTTTAAAAAGCAATTTGAAACAATTCAAACAATTTTTTATGTTAAGGTTCAGCTCAAATAATTGATTTATAAGTTAGTTGAGTACTATGAAATCCTAAATGGTCTTTGTCAAAGTATTACCCCTGAAACATGTCAAGATATTTGGGAATTATGATGATCTTTAGACTTTTTACACTGTCCCTATTCTTAAAAGATCACTTTTAAGCGCTTCCCCATTCTTTAGATATTTTCTTAATTGAAATCTAAAATATCTAAACCATGATAAAACTTCTAGTACTGAAAGAAAATAAATAGTGATCAGTAATATACATGTCCTATAACCAATCTCTAGTATCACCTCGCTATCTTTGTCATTTACAAAATATCTAAATTATATCATTATAAATGATGTAAGAGGTTTGAAAACACTTAAGTGTGGGAAATGTGTGTAAACCCGTCAAGGTACTGAACATGCCTACTAGCAGCGGGTAAATGCACGCATGATACCAAGGAAACTTTGTCGGGGTACTGATCAGGCCTGTTGGCATCAAAGCAATGTCGGGTTCGAGAGATTGCAGGTATGTGCTTATAATTCAACTTTCTACGGGAGTATATATCATGAATATACGACTATTGAATGGGATTAAAGTACTTGAGTGGGTTAAATGACATCCTCGTCGAGGTTGTAAATGCCTGCTAGAAGCAGTGGCTCTGTCAACGGTATTGAAGTCATTTTTATAAACATCGTTACACTTTGATCAAAACACACTTTCAGGCTATAATCCTCTGTAAAAGAATTTATTTTTCTTTTCTGATTATAATCGTGGTACTCTTTTATAAATCTAAGCTAATCTTAATATTGTGTGATCTGAAAGGGAATTTGTTTCAAACCAGCTTCAAAAACGATCTACAAGTCTTTTTCTTTGATGAAATTTTGACAGTTCAAAGATAACTGCTTCACCCAGTGAGTCGCCATTTGTTGGCTGCCCAGCTAGCATTTTGTTTTCATTGACCTTTGAAACACAAAATCACTTCTTAAACTTGTTGCCCAAGATATCTATTTTCATCAGTTTGACTAGGTCTCTTTTGTGAAGGTGTGATTGTTGAATTTGGATTATCTGATTATGAGAACATGCTCGTATGATTTGTCGATTACTTTTTCTTTTTAATTTCATGACTCCAATGCATAAAATTGAGACCTTTATCTTGTGCAAACATTCAACCAAAATCTTGAAATCTTTTCCCTTTGTATTAGTTTGTAACTTTTGTTTTCCTGCTTCAATTAGTCTATATATAGATGGAAGACTTGTTGCTAATTAAAGAACCATGAATTATATCGTTAGATCAAGTATGGGCCTTCTCCTAGGAACTTAGGTCAATCTTAAAAATGGCATGGGCTTTTGTTTAAAAGAATCCATGGGTTAATGTATTGAAACCTTGTTTAATATGTTTAACAAATGAATTGGAGACAAGGTTTAAACCTCACCTCTCTTAACCTTTTTTATATGACCATTCAACATTTACATATGTCATATCACAATTTAATGGTTAATGATAAAAACCTCCTATAACCTGACCTGTCCACCAAAAAAATGAATCATTACACTGTCTGTGTTAATCTCCTCGGAATTGGGTTGTTAGTTCGTGGCAAGTTGCGAGGGTTACATGTGTTTCTTGTTGTTCAATATCCATGGACTCTTGATTACAAGAAACAATCAGTTCTTGGAACATGAGATAATGGGAGAATACTCCTAGACCTTCAAAATTGTGCTTGACATCAGGTACGTTCGCCCAACCTCATTCGATGTATATTGGTTTGATCTACTGGTGTCACAACGTTTTCCCCTTCATGAATATTTTTTCTTTTCCTCTTGGTTTACCTTTTGAAACTATGGCTCCTGTAGTATTGCAGAGCTGAATGGCCCTGAGGTTTTACATATCCATGATTATATAGCAGAGTTCAAAACCCATAATTGTTTAATAGAGACATGATTTTGTGGGATGAATTCTGAGAAAACGGTTATGAATTTGGCAAAACCGTTAAAAACCCATTTCCGAAATGGGGTTAGTTACCTTCCATTAGGGAATTTTCTTCATAAACAAACCTATTTCAGAGGTATGCCTTGTTTTCGAAATAACAATTTTTTAGAAAAATATTTTTCGTTTGAGGAATTCTATTTCCCCTTTCCTCTCTATGGATTTGAAAGCATGTCTACCCTGAGGAATAAAAAACCCTTCCAATAGAAATAACTAGTTTCCTAAAACATATTCAGGTCCTGGGAATTGTAATGGCTGCTAGTCATGGGAAGAAAGGTATTATGCCAACGTTCTATACTTGCAGATGCATCTTGCTCACGTTATAGAACAGGGAAAGACCCGAGATTCAGACTACAAGTAACCCCTCCCATATATGGAACCTTTATATTTTGATGATTGTTCAAGATGGATTCAGAGATACTAGATAGAAATCCCATACTTGTAAATGTTTATTAACCAAATGTTTATGCAAATTAGAGATCTTGAAAGGGAAAATCGGGATTTGAAATCTGAATTACAGCAAAATCTTCTTCAGGAAAATAAAAGATTTAAGAAATCAGGGAATATTGTTATAAAAAAGTTCTTCCAGCTTCAAAGATGTTAATAATTCGAATTATCTGATGCCTTTTTTAATGTTTAATGGGTAACAATTTTCTTGGAATGAACGTTTTGTTTGTTTTGTTATAACAAAAATTGTTCTATTTTATTTTATGTGACTAGCGACAGAATCATAGATTTTATAGCTTGTCTTTAATTAGTTTATTAAATTGTTTTTTTCTAAATTAAAATTTCATTTTTCGTCTTAGGTGTGAAGGGGATTGATTGGAAAATATTGATGGGACAAGTAAATTGTTGGATATGCTTCAAATTTGCAAGTTTCTCTTTTAAAACAGTTTCAATAATATCTTGATTATGTAACTATTTTAAATGGATGTTACATCAGACCTATTTGGTTATTTTTAGTACAAACCTTATTAAAGATAGATCTATCCCTATCTTGCATGATATGAGGAACATATCAAAAACTTGTTTAAATAGCACTACTTGCCTAGTGATAGGGGCAATTCTTCCTGGACCATATGATGGACATATTTTTTTTCAACTATATGGGAAAGCAGTTTACTCTTTGTCTTTCGTCCCGTGTAGACTATGCAATGTTTTTCATTGTCTTCTCATGTAATTCCTAGATGGAAAATGTTATCTGTATTGAGCTAGCTTTAGTCTGTTCTGCACATAATATTTTATATCATGCTTTTCCTTATGTCGTTCATTATCTTTTGGTTCAGTTGAAATCTGTGACTGATCATCTATTTAAGTATTTTGAGTTTACGTTTGATGATAGATAGATGGTAACACCATTACCGAGAATTGGAATTTCTTCCATTCCCAGTTATTGGACATTGCAAGGTCACGTGATATATAATTATTTGTATTTCTATCATTATAAACTCGTTCCAGAATATGAAAGACTTCTTTGAGTTTCTTCAGGAAGTATTATGCTTGTTTTTTCCATAGGTTTACACTTGACACGGGACAAGAGGATCTTACAAAATATAGAGAGATGAATCTATTTTAGTAATGTTGATCAACTAGAGGTTTGTTAGTGTATTATTTATTTAATTTGTTGATTTGTGAATGAAGAGTGATTGCATCATTTAAACATTAATTTTCTTTGTCTATTTTCATTATATCATTTACAATATTGTTCATTCATTGTTTATTAGTTTGGTAATTAGAGTACTAGAATAATTTTGTTTATTTTTAATCTTGTTTAGATCCATTATCTTAAAACAATTACTTTCACAAGGCTTTGCTGAAACCTTGTAAACTGTATATGACCATTGTACATTAACACTGTTATTTAATCATTTGTAATTAAAGTGTTGATTGTTAGAATTGATATCTTTAGTTAATCCACACCTTTTAGTTGTTTTAGGATCTTAGTTGGCTAATGGAGCCATAAAACCCGTCAGGGTAGATTATACTGAACAACTTGGGTTAAATAGACAACCCCGAACTGGATATTCCCTTCCCATTGACGGTGTGTCATAAACGCCTATCAACATACATGACACTTTTTTGTTTTTTACCAAATTCATGGGACAACCTTGTAATGGGAATTGGAATCATTGTAAAGGAAATGGTGTTTGATGAGTTCATGGTTGTTTTACACTATCCAAATAATGGTTTTCTATAAGGAAACCTCATTAGTATGTTTGGAAAAGTATGCAAATGGATGGGAAACTGTCTTGGATCCATAGATGTGGCATTTTTGGACTATAACAGATGCCCCCTAATGTGTGAGGTCAGAAGAGAAACTAATGGTTGAAATACGTTATAATTTATTTACACGGTGGGAAGGCAGATAGTAATGAGCCTGAGATGAGTGTTCATGAGCATGTCATCTACAAAATAATGATAATCTCTCTGAGGTGAGCATACCCATGCTCGAGTTAAACTGACCATGGATACCAATCAAGTACACTATAGATCCATGTCATATAAAATAATCATGACTACAAGACACATATGAATGTCTATAATGTGTAGTCGTGAACAATAAACATCGAATCTACATCTCAAAATCATCTAAAGATATACAAGTACAATGTGATATGCATCCTCAGGAAGCATCAATTCCCATGGATGGAGATGATAAATTTATAGCTCGAGCAACAACTTCAAGATCTTCAAAACTCAGGTAGGAGTAAAATAGGATTGTAAGAATCACTACTCTGAGGTCTTCGACATGTCATCGAGGAAATAATGGAGGACTTCGATCATCAGGCACATAACTTCATTTATTCAGAATCTGAACTTGACTGAAATCTTGAGATGGCCAACTCATGAAATTCAAGAGATCAACAATAGAATGACCAACTTAGGTTGGATAAAACTTCCCTTGGACAACATAATGACAAAATTATGAGACTCATGCAACATATTATTGACATAATTATGTGACACAGGAGGCACCGAAAACTCTCCATATGTTTGGAAGAGTAACCAAATGGAGGAGGACAGAACTCTATGTAGTGAGAACAACTTCCTAAGGTCATACTAGATCCCAATGTTTGTAGAATACATAAAAGGATTTTATTTGTCCAAGGGTGACTATCCTGCTGCAGATAAAAAATAATGTATATCACGTCCCCTCTTTTTGGAATATTTGATTTTTTTTATCTTTTTCAAGTTTTTAACGAGCTTGAAAAAGAATAAAAGAATGCTACGTTACAAAGGAGGAACGAGTGTCCCGGGAAAGCAAACTAGTTCCAAGCGCATGGAACATATTGATGCTCGGTGCAAGGAAAAATTGTAATGTACCAAATACCTGAATACAAAATATCATAATAGATCTAAAGATATCTGAATACAATCACCACACAATATGTATGAAACAATATAGAAAAACAAACTTTATTATATGTAATATACCAGAGATAAAAAGTATGCAAAACAGAAATAAAATGCTAGAAATGGCAGAATAACAACAATATAACCAAAATAATCACCACATTAACACTGAAATGATATAAGAATAACAACATAAATAACACTTTGATTCTGAGAGCAATGTTCATAGGCCTCTTCGAGGGGACAACCTCCAGTCAAGTAGAGCTCTATTACAATAATATCCAAGCTAGGGTTCTCATACCCTCGACTCTTATTTATACTAAATATGTCTATCAAAAGAAGCATCTAGAGGAAGATCCTTCTAGAAGCAGAAGCTTCTATTAGGTCTTCTTACATTCGAGTTATTCTATTTTATTACAAGGCCTTATTAATATTTACCTTTATTACATTCAAATATATTGTTCTATCTATGTGTGGGTTAGGACCCTAACATGTCCTCCACCTTAAAAACAACCTTGTCCTCAAGGCTTGAGATGTGGAAACTGCTGCAGAATGGTAGCTAGTTCCCAAGTGGCATCTGCTGGAGTTATATCTTTCCACTGGATTAACACTTCCTTGATGGGTCTCTGACGCAAGAGACACTCATGTTGGTCCAAAATTGCTTATGGTTGTAGCCAAATGGATCCTTCTTCAGCTAACTCCGGAAGGTTGGTTTGAATTTGGCACTTAGTTCCGATCACCTTCTTTAAGTAGGAAACATGAAAAAAAATATGTAGCTTTGAATGACTGGGCAAAGCTAACTGATAGGCCACCTATCCCACATCCTTGAGAACTGTATAAGGACCATAAAGTTTGGGTGCTAGCTTCTGACAATGCTCGGCCTTGAGGGAATTCTAGTTGTAAGGTTGTAGGCAAAGAAACACCTGATCCCCTTCTTCAAATTGATGTTCAGAGTGACCTTGATCTGCTTGTTTCTTCATGTGATTATGTGCCATGAACAAATTCTCTTTGAGGGTACGGAGAGCAGCCTCTCGAATGATAAGTGTTTGGTCAACCGCCTGGACCTTCAAGACACTAGGTAAGTATGAGATAATTGAAGATGGGTTATGTCCATATACTGCTTCAAAAGGAGTCATGCGTGTAGCTGTATGGTATGAAGTGTTGTACCACCATTCAGCTAGGGGTAACCATTGAGCCCACTGATTTTTCTTTTATAAGGAAAAACACCTCAAATATGTTTCCAAACACTTGTTGAAAACTTATGTTTGACCATCAGTCTAGGGATGATAATATTTACTGAGATGCAATTGGGTGCCTTGTAGCTTGAACAGTTCTTGCCAAAAATTTCTTGTGAAAGTGGGTTCATGATCAGAAACAATAGAGTGTGGCATGCCATGGAGTTTGAAGACCTGATCCATGAAAATTTGAGCCATCGTGGATGTTGTAAATGGGTGTTGAAGAGCACAAAAATGATACTTGGAAAGGCGATCAACAACCACCATGATGACTGATTTATTTCTTGATTTGGGTAACCCTGTAATAAAATCCATAGAGATGTCCTTCCAAATAGCAGGTGGAATCGGGAGCGGTTGTAGTTTGTCTGGAGATTTGACTGTTTATCCCTTGTTGCGTTGACACACATCACATTTCGTGACAAAATTATGAATTTCCTGTTTCATACCATCCCATAGAAAATAACATTTGACCCTGTCATAGGTTTTGGTGAACCTGGAGTGCCCCGCTGTCGGTGTAGCATGAAGCTCAAAAAGTACCGTGGATTTAAGATTTGATTGTTTACCTAAATACAAATGTCCTTTGTATCGAATCTCATCATGGAGCCAAGAGTACCCTGACTTCTGAGGTGCCAAAAGAACATTTAGACTATTTCAGGAAAAGTTGGTGCTGAGAGAGTAGATGGAAAACTCGATCCACATGAGAAATATGTTCTTTCTAGGTCTTGCTATAGATGAGGATATCATCAAAGAAAACTAAGACAAAATGACGGAGAAAAGGATGGAAGACATGATTCATGAGGCTTTGGAAGGTGGAGGGGGCATTACACAAGCCAAAGGGCATGACCAAAAACTCATAGTGGCCCTCATGAGTTCTAAAGGAAATCTTGGGAATGTCTGCCTCTTTCATACGTATCTGGTGGTAGCCCCAACGAAGATCAAGTTTAGTAAATAATTGGGTGCCACTTAGTTCATCCAGGAGGTCATCAATGACAGGAATGGGAAATTTGTGTTTAATGGTAAGTTTGTTGAGGGCACGGAAGTCAGGACACATTTGCCAAGAACCTTCTTTCTTCAAGACCATGACCATAGGAGAAGAGTAGGGGCTCATACTAGGGTGGATAATGCCTACATTAAGAAGTTCCTGGACCAGTTTCTCAATTTCATTTTTTTGGGAAAAGGGGTGATGATACAGATGGATATTGGGAGGAAGGCTTCTAGGTACAAGGGGAATGGAATGATCATGAACACCACGTGAAGGAGGGAGTCCTTGGGGAGTGGAAAAGACCACTTGATGTTTAGAAAGGATGGCTTGGAGGTCTTGCGACACCAGGGTTGTTTTTGTTGCTTGGATGGCATGGAGTTGAGAAATAACGCCAGAATGACCCTTTTTGAGCATATTTTCCATGCGATGGGAACTAATGCTCTCAGGTGAATGGGTGGTGATGCCTTGGAACTTATATTGGTGGCCCTCCTGGTCAAATTGCATGGTTAACTCCTTAAAATCCATGAGAATGGGACCCAAAGTCCTGAACCAGTCTGCACCCAACACAATGTCACACCTGCCCATGTCTATAGAAAACATATGAGGTTTTAGGTGGTAGTCACCAATTTGGAGGCACACATTTTCACAACGCCCTCCACATTTCATGGAGCCACCATTGACAATCATGATTTGGAAATTATTGACGACATGGATGTAGCAATGAGTTTCTTGGGCAATGCAATGATGAATAAAATTATGGGTGCTTCCACTATCAACCTGAATGATGACCTTCTGATGCTTGATGTAACCAATTAGCTTGAGGGTTTGGGGAACATAGAAGCTAGTGAGAGCATTGAGGGAAATGACCAGTTCTACTTTGGGAGAGTCTGAGGGAGGGGTTATGTCAGTGGTTTCAGGTGACTCATACACTAGGGGAGTTTCAATATCCTCTTCCGAAATATCCTATGAGATGGCCATAAACAAATTTTGTTCCTTACACTTGTGGCCCAGGAAATATTTGTCATCACAATTATAACAAAGGCCTTTGAGTTGGCGTTCAACCATTTCATCCCTGGTCAATTTTTGGATCTTGAGTGGAGCGGAGGGAGTAGTGGGATTTACTGGTTTAGGATGAGGGATAAAGGACGGTTTCCAGTTTTGAGAAGATACAACCTGTTGTGCTTCTTTAGGTATTTTAGTAGCCTCCACCCAACTCTGAGGCTGAGCCATGAGGACATGGGCCCAAATCTCATCCCTGAGGCCACTAATACAACATTCTTGGAAAAAGGCATCAGACATGTCCTCTGTCCAAAAATCCAGGTGCTCAAAGGCAGATATAAAGTCTTCCATTGTTCCTGATTGTTTCAACTTTGTCAAATGGCCCAAATGGTTGGTGTCAGAGTCAAAGCATTCATAAAACTATGCCACAAAGTGTGTCTAAGCAATATACCCTTGACGAGAAGTTTTTCTCCATTGCCACCATTGCCAACGTTCTTGATCTAGATGGAGAACACCATACCGTAGTTTGGCCAAGTCATCTGTAATGTCGTATAAAGGGAAATAATGTTCCATTTGGGTTACCCAACCAGTGGGGTCTGAGCCATCAAATTTGGTCACATTCACCCGCGAAAGGTGTATGTCACATTGAAAGTGATGGTTCTGAAAGTTATGGGAATGAGAGGAATGGTCACCTTCAGTATGTGGAGGTGAGGACGAGGAAGGGTTATCTGTAGGGATATGCAGTTTGGTGCAGAGTGCCAAAAAGACAGATTCAAGCTGGGTGGTGAGGTCTTGTTTGATTTCCTCCATTGAGGACTACATGGTTGTATTGATGGCGAAAATATTGGCACTGAGTTGTTTCACTTCTTGTTGGGTCTCGATGAGACCAAATTGCAAGGTGTTGAAGCGAGCTTCCAAGTCTTGGCTATAGGTATGGGCCATGAGGATGGGGGAATTGAAAAGGAGCGAGCGGGGTCAAAATTTTTGCCGAAAAATGATATGGATGAATGTGATAAGGGAGAAGATGTGAATCCAATGGCATAGGTCTCAAATAATGGTGAAAAAATTTCCAGACATTTTTTTTTTTTTTCCTTACACCTGTGGAGTTATACTCTGGTCTGAAGAATACTGCAGAGAGGAAATGACCAAATTCTTAACCAAAAAGAAATGTGTATTTACTTGGAAACCCGAACACAGTTGCGTGGAAATAGATATTGTCTGGTTTAATTTGTTTATGTTTCTATCCCCAAGGGTTAGGTATTCAAGGGTTTTACAGACAAGGGTTTGCCCTGTGCTATAGCTCTCTGATATATCTGTGGGGTCCAACAGTAGTACTCAACCCAATATCTCAGGGCACTAACTAAGGAGGATAGACTGTACCCTTAGATGTACTACCCGACTACCTAGGTACTAGAGAGTATCTTCCCAAGTGTTGTTCTCGGTGGCACTATAGTAGTCAGGTGGCAGATTGGTTTATCTAAAGAGGGATTCAGGAAATCTAGGTCGATCCATACACAGGTGTTGTCTGATGCGCTACCACTCGAAGGGGTACCAACAGGGGTTACAAAGGTGGCCAACAGATGTGCTCTTAAGAACCACTTGTATTTCCTACATGTATGAATCCCTAAACCGTGGGTTTATGCGCGTAACGACAGATCTCTGTGGCTTAAAGACGTCAGAATACGTCTCTACCCTGAAAAAAAAATTACCCACAATTTCTGCCAAGGAAAGTGCTCTGATACCACTTGTAATATACCCGATATAAAAAGTATGCAGAATAGAAATAAATTGCTAGAAATGGCAGAATAACAACAATATAACCAGAATAATCACCACATTGACACTGAAATGATATAAGAATAAAAACAGAAATAACACTTTGATTCTGAGAGCAATGTTCATAGGCCTCTTCGAGGGGGCAACCTCCAGTCGAGAAAATCTCTATTACAATAATCTCCAAGCTAGGTTTCTCATACCCTCGACTCTTATTTATACTAAATATGTCTATCAAAGGAATCATTTAGAGGAAGATCCTTCTAGAATCTAAATCTTCTATTAGGTCTTCTTACATCCGACTTATTCTATTTTATTGCAAGGCCTTATTAATATTGACCTTTATTACATCCGAATATATTGTTCTACCTATGTGTGGGTTAGGAACCTAACATTATATCAAACCCTTGAGTTAGGGAAACACCATACAATGGATCCTATTATGGAAGGAATCCTCTCCTATTCACTTGCCTCTTCAAGGGGACTTCCTCCTATTGAGTTACAACTCACAATAAAATACTTTTCTTCATGTCCCATTACATTGCTTGAACCCCTGTATATAGTGCTACCATCACTGAAGAACATCATAGAGGAGGAATCTTCTAGAAGTAGAACCTTCTAAGAAGTCCTCTTACGTTTATTATATATAACTACCCATTTATTATATCTAATGACCATAGTGGGCCTTATTTAATAATATAGTGGACCTAGTCTACCTTACATTGAATGGCCTCCACTATTATCACTATGGGCCCTCTAGGGCCCCCCACTACCTCTCTAGCTACCTAGAATTTGTCCTCTTACATTTATTATATCTAACTACCCATTTACTATATCTAACTACCACAGTGGGACTTATTTAATAATATAGTGGACCTAGTCCACCTTACATTGAATGGCCTCCACTATTATCAATATGGGCCCTTTGGGACCCCCCACTACCTCTCTAGATACCTAATTGTTATCGGACTAATTGGTAGGTGTGGACACTAATTGATCTCCCTAGATCCACTTGGATATAGAACAAAACACACTAGAACATGACGCTTTCCTTAAGTTTTAGATATTGAATTTACTAACTAAAGAGGGATGAGTGACATATCGTTTAAATGTCACTTCCTCTCGCCATCACCATCCTAGCTTCGTTCCAATGCTCATACAATGATGGACCTACAAAAGAATGCAACCAACCAAAGTGATAGCAATAGCATAAACTCAATATAAACCTATGTATGTGATCAAGGAATCATACAATGAAACACAACAAGCTTTATAGGAAAGAATCATATTACTGTATCATATTAAATGTGAAAGAGAGATTACAACCATGGCCTTGATGTCATAAGGTCCCTTCCAACTGTCCTTCGTTCCCCACACACTTTCACTCCAAGAATTCTGAGAGCCTAGATATGATGATATTCACAATCTATCTTGACAAAGAAAATCTCAAATCCACTCCAACCAAGCTAATAATTCCAAGCCAACCAAAGCTAACAAGCTCCAGAACCAAAGCTAAGCTCAAGCTTAAGAACCCCTTCTCCATGAAAACTCCTCTCCTTTTATAAGTTGAAGAGGATAAGGTGAGGAGGTTAGGATGATCCCACCAAATCTTGAAAGCGAGTAAGATCCAAACCATTCGGATGCCACCTCACCATGGAAGTTTCTCCTTCTAGAAGATTCGAGAAAACGCTCGTTTTTCCCATGTGTAAGCATTCTCGCAGCCTACTTATAGTGCAGCCTGTGAACTATTCGCACCCTAGCTATGATGCAGCCTACAAGAATCAGGCATTCTCGCACCCTAATACATAGGCAGCCTGCGAACTTCCTTTTTTATAAGGTTTTTACAAGGGAAAATGCAACTTCTTTTCTCAGGAAAAGTTCTTCTCCCTTCTCTCTTCAGGAACTTAGGCCACTGACCCCTCTGAAGGCAACATATAGGTTTACATCATTAACGGTCATAGGTATGATGAAAATAATGTGTAATAGAGAGCCCCCCAAAGTATGAAGTTAGAACAGAGTGATAGCTGAAATACTTTGTCGAGTGTGTGTAGGGAACAAGGAACAGTCGGTCAGAAACCTACCAACAAAAAAGGAAATGCAGTACAATAATATATCATCACTGAGGTAGGCATTCCCATTCTCATAATACAAATGAGTCCAAGCATAAATGATGACATGCGAAGATCCATGTCAAGTAAGACAGGTCATGGCCACCAAACATACACTGTGGATCCATGCCAATATGACTCAAATCTGAACATAGCCACCAAAAATACACTACGGATCTATGTGTTAAAGACTCAAATTTGAACATAGCCACCAGACATACAATGTGGATTTATGCAACAATACACTGAATATACTCCAACGCAACCTGAATCTATCAGAAAAGATCCAGGGTCTTCATCTCCACCACTCTATAGTATGAATCTAACCATGTGAGTACATGTGTCGAAGTCGAACATGGTAGAAACCACTTGATTACCGGTCATTAGTGTATATCGTTAACAAGTGTGAGGGAAATCACCATTAATGTCAATGACTCCCAAGGTACACTAGTACAATCCAACGAATGTGAATAAATGAGTTGAAGTCAAACACTCGGTGGAATCTCTCGATCAGGGGTCAATAATGAAAACCCACTGTCGAAAGAGAGGAAACCTGCCATTGAGGCATGGAAGTTCCAAGGTACCAACTAGTTTCTAAGTCTAATTCCTGGATAATGAGTTGAAGTTGATAGGAAAAGACTCATCACAGGAGGACCTTAATGTATCCCACATCAATGACATGAAACAAGTAACAAGATTTGATGTAGATCAGAGTAACAAGTGATTCAGGACTAACTCAAGGATGGTCGATGCAATAGAAGGCTTAAAAACTGCAGAAATGGCCGACCCAATAGAAGGCTTTCCGGGTTGAACTTCTCTTTGAACATATTGACGACACGACAACTGTCTTGGAAACACTGAATCAACAACAGAGATCACAGACCAATTTGTAATCTTATAAAGGAGTATGATCAGGAGACAAGTGGATTTTCCAACCTAGACACAAAGCAAGTGAAAGGGTGTTATGTTCAAAGGTGACTCTTCCACAGAATACAGGTTTAGACACAATTCTTTCCCAATTTTTTCCCCCACCATTTCTGGCGAGTACCTCTTTATTTTTACACAAGCTTGAGGAGGATAACATATGCTTGTAATGTAAGCTCATCCTTCGGAATATGTTTAACGAACTCTAGGAAGGAGTGGTTTGGTCCCATTGCGAGTCTTTCGATGTTTATTTAACGAGTCCAAAGAAAGAAAACTCAAAGGTTTTTCATGATTGTAGAGTCTGGAGAAACACTTAAAAGAGAACTCTCTCAGTTCCTTTTTCGTAAATTAATCTGATGAGACCAAAAAAGAGATAAACTATCGCTCAACAGATGTTTTCTTCAAATACTTTAACGAGCATGAAAATAACAAGATCGCTCGGCAATCTTTTCATGTTTAGAGAGTCTAAAAAGAGCTTAAAGGTAACTCCAGGGGGTTCCTTTTTCGTATAACCTTTACGAGTCCAAAAAAGTGATAAAAGTATACTCAGTTACATTCTCATTGATTTACGAGCACGAGAAATAACAAAGACTAAGCTCAGTAACTTATTCTCATGCATTTACGAGCATGAGAAAGAACAAAGACTAAGCTCGGTAACTTATTCTCATGTATTTACAAGCATGAGAAAGAACAAAGACTAAGCTCGGGATTGTTTTCATTTTTACGCAAGCTTTAAAAACAAAACAAAACTATGCTTGGGATAGATTTTATTTTTTACACAAGATTAAAAACTAAACAAAATTGTGCTTGGACTTGGTTTCATTTTTACACAAGCTTGAACCAGAGGAAACTATGCTTGAGGTAGGTGGTTTCATTTTTTTCACAAGCTTGAACCATAGAAAACTATGTTTGTGACTTCCCAACACATGGTTGGTACTTAGCCCCCAGATTAAGAAGTTAGTGGCCCTAACTTCAGCATGAAGTCCAGAGGCTGAGGCAAATGCCCCCCAAGCTTCATTTCATCCAACTGCAAAGGAGAATGAAATGAAGCTTCAAATACTAGACAAAGGACTTGACTCAAATAGAGAGGGGGAAAACTATTTCATTTTTTAACGAGCTTGACATAGAAACAAGAACTATGCTCGCAACCTCTATTTTATTTTTTAACGAGGTTGCCACAGAGACAAAAAACTATCCTCAGAAGTGGTGTCATTTTTTAACGAGCTTGAAATCAAAAAACCATGCTCAAATACCTCTGTTTCATTTTTTAACGAGGTTTCCTCAGAGATGCAAAACCTATCCTCGGCACCTCCGTTTCATTTTTTAATGAGGTTGCTATAGAGATGTGAAAACTATCCTCGAAACCTCTTATTGATCATGGGTTCCAAGAGGAAAATGCTCCGAAATGACACCATGTCAAGGGACAAAAATAGGTCATGGCTTCCAATAGGTCATCACTGGAAGGAAGAAACACACTCTGGAAGGACACCATGTCGAGGGTCACGACAGGAGTAAAGAGATCAGGCTCTAACAACCCTATCGAAGAGATCACCATGTCAACTACTAGATCTAAGTCATCAGAAGTTGAAGCCATGGACAACAACGCCACATAATTGACCTGTGGTGGGGGCAATACTGTCTACATATAAGAACCATTCATGGAGGCAATCCAGGCAGGGTCAATGAATGAAAGTTGATCAATAGTCACAACCCGTCCATCATGAGGGAAAGATATCACACGAAAAAGAGTAGACACTGTTAGCGACAATTCTTGTCTTTGGCATCAGGATATCCAGGTCTGTAGGTTGCACGAGGAGCGCCCAAGCGCAGTGCACAGAAAAAGTCCTTTTCGGACTTAAAATCAAGCGAGCGGGCATGATTATAGTGTTAATGGTCTAGATCCATCCATAGGAGCAGATCAACGGTTGGAGGGAAATTGCGAATAAGGAAGTTGCACCGAAGTTAACACAATAGATCGCGCTCATAGTGTGCAGGGGGAGAATAGCAGTTGTCCATCCAGAGGATGCGTGGCACGAGACCTAGTCACATTTAGGGATGATTTTAAGGATGGAAATTTATTTTAAAATGTAGAAACCTTGGCGAATCTTACTAATCCTTCATATGCCAACTATAAATGTTTGGCAATATTTTTGTAAAAATATTCAAATTTATAAGGATTTTATATAGTTTTTATAAATTTTTAGCGATTTTTAAGGTAAAATAATTTTATCCTATAGAATTTTGGGCGAATCATTTTTAAAATAACGAATCTCATTTTTGGAAAAAGCATGAAAATTATCCCATGAGTGAAATTTATTCCCTAAAATCATCCATGGTTGCGTTGGCATTTCGGCATTCGGAATTTCGAGGGGTGAGAGTTTCATGTTGTTCCACATCTCGAAACCCTGAACCCTGATATCGCTGAAAGTGCCGAAAGTGGGGCCCACGGTATCACGAAACATTTTCAGCCGTCCATCCAAAGGGGACACCTGGCGGAAAACTGAGCCATCTCAACGTTTTGCTCATCACGATTTCAAGAAACAAGGATCAGCCTCTTCATATCCGCGAACGCCGAAAGCACCTTTGGGAGTAAGCACAGGGCCATAGCCCACGATCACTTGAGAAAGGAAGAGAGTTATGCAAAAGTGCCAAAGCGTCGGGTTTTTCCACAGAAGGGAATACCGCATCCTCCAAGACCAGTTCAGCCTGACTTTTATCCTGGTCCTCGCTAAAGAATTAAATGAAGCTGAACAGAGGTAGTTGAAACCTCAGCTCACTTATTGAATGCAAGGTATGGGGGTTCTGGAAGACAGTCTGCCCGAGACGGTCCTATACACTGATTTTCTCCAAAGGGTCATGGTTGATCCTCATTTGACCAGAGAAAGTCTGCGTAGTTAAGGTGGCATCTGACGAAAGTTATCCGTCTAGATTCGACTGAAGGGACACCACGCCTTGGATGACTGAACATGCCTCTGATAGGAGAATTTTGCTGAGTATATAGACTCGGTCATTGTATTTTGTAATCTATCGATGGTAGAGAAAGGCTCCCAATTGTAATGTTTTAACATACGCTCTAGTTTTCTGGCTATGCATCTATATGTAAGATTTCTGGTTTTATGAAAGACAGTTTCCCTGTTTCATCTAGTTTTCATCTCATACTGAGGGAGTTCATGATTGAATTATTCACATGAATTATTGCAGTTGCGTTATGATAAAGGTTTTATTGTGGCACTATTGTATTCCCTGGTTTTCTGCATTTGAATGTAAGATGATCTCACGTTTAAATGCATTCCCCTACAGTCTGCTAGAAACCTGATGTTGACAAAAAACCTTTGCATCTCTTTGATATAAGTCTTCCCCCCTTACTCACGCTTACTACAACTCACTGTCTGAAGTATGTCCAAGACCTCACCTACCCATGCGTGCCAGGCCTAGTTTTGGAGTCGAAACAATATCGTCCGAGTTTACTTCCATTCGATCACCTCTTCCATACACAAACCGTGACATAAACTGATGGGCGTCGGGCTCTTCTCCTGCAAGAAATCCAGGGGTGACTTCTGTCGCCAACATTTCTGGCACCGTTGCCGGGGACGAAGTTGAAATTTTTCCCCAGGATTGAATGACATTGAACCTTTGATTCCGAAGGTGCATCGGGTATCAGAGCCTTTGAAGATTGCTAGTGTGCACCTGGCGACTCCATTGTGATGAATCCACTGGGGAGAACCTGCTCTATTAATTGTGGCTTTCAGAGGTAGACACATGCGGTCTCATCCATAGCTGCCTCTAGTTACACCTGAAACTGATCCAGAGGTGGTTCTCAGAAAAGGAAAGGCCTCTGAAGAAGAAGCTCCCACTGCTGAACCAGGTAATCTGCCATCTCCTTCTATAGGAACTCCATTCTCTCCTCCTCAGTTTCTTATTAGACCTCCTTCAGGGGTTTCCCATTTCCTGAATTTTGGGAGTGTTCCTGCTGAGTTTTCCCCTCCTAGTCTAGGACTCGAGGGAGAAATCCTTGTCACTCCCCTCTCCTCTGAGGCTATACCTTGGCGTAGGCCCAGGACTGCAGAAAATTTCCCCAGTCCTATCTTTACTTCTCCGCCTCTTGTTACCGTTACTACTCCTGTGCAAAGAGGAGCACCCGCTGACTTGAGATTGCTAGCCTTCTCCTTAAATCCCCTCTTGTTTCCCACTCCACTTCGGGACTCATTCCCAGTAGCCCCTTCGCAAACTCCTTCTCCTCCGAGTTCTCCTCCACCTAATATACCTATGGCAGGAGAAAATCCCCCTATGACCAGAATGGAGGCCATTATAGCCTCTAGGTATGCTCCCCTCGTGCTACCGCAGCCTCTCAACGCCCTCCCAGCAGATGGTTACTTCAAGCAGCTGCCCAAGTTTGCAGGTGAGGGGGACATAACTACAGAAGAACACCTAGAAGCCTTTTACCATTTCACATATGATAATGTCATCATGCATGCAGATGTATGGATGAGGATTTTTGTCCATAGCCTTCAAGGTGAGGCTAGAAAATGGTTCAAAGCCTTTCTTCCTGGATCTATTGATGGGATCGAAGCTTTAGATAATGCCTTTTTGAGACAGTGGGGAGATAAAAAAGACTTCATGTATTACATGACAAAGTTTGGGTCTTTGAAGATAAAAGAAGGAGAGTCGGTCTCCGACTTCTCCAAGAGATTCAATAAAATGTACAATAAAATCCCTGCTAAGATCAAACCCTCAGAAGCCTCTGCAAAGATCACTTATGCCAGCACTTTTGATCCTGATTTCTGCCTCCTTCTCAGGGAAATAAGAGCCACTACTCTGGCCCATATGCAAGATGTAGCCGTGGAGGTAGAATCTAATATATTGGTTGTTGACCGACTCAGGAGCACGGCTGGTAGAAACATATCTAGGCAGAGGCTTGAAGCTTCCTCATCCAGCTCCTCTCCCCTGCCCCTTCAGACAGATGAGAGAGCTAGAATACTAAAGTCACTTTTTGCTAGAATGGATAGGTGGGAGTTAGAAGGGAAGCCCATGTACAAAAATCCCCAGAATGCTGATGGTAGGGGTTTCAAGAGACCTGATAACAATGGACCTCGGGCCTTCCCAAGGGAACAAAGGGAAAAAGACAGAGAAGATCAAAGGATTCAAACCCCTCTCCAAAATAACCTGGTTACTCATGAGGGAGGGGAGGAGATAGACGAGTTCAACCCTGAAATTCATTGTGTTGAAGAAGCTCCTCCTTTTCCTCATTTGACTCAGTCTGCATATGAGAAATCCCTGATGAATGTTCAAATCCATGAGTTAGGTAAGGGAGAAAGGGCCGGTCACACCTCTAAAAGATACAATCTCAGGTCAAGAAAGAAAGAAGGAGACTTTGACATCCAAGACTAGCCCCTCATAGCAGATAGGCCTACTAAAGCTGCAGCAGCCACTACTAAAGAAAGGAAAACTTAGAGTGCTTCGCCAACAGCCAAGGAACCTATCCATGAGGTAAGGGAAGCTCCTAAGCCTATCCCTTCCTTCAATTTCGAGCATGAGATTCAGAAGATTAGAATTCCTGTACCCCTATCTGAACTCGTTAAAAATGAAGATTTCAAAATCTCCCTCTCCAAGTTTCTACAATCTGAGTCCCCCCAGCCTCCCTCTGACTCAGTGAACCTTCAAGATGAAAAGTCGGCGGTTGTCCTAGGGCCCATGGTAGAAGATAGAGATGATTCATCTCCTCCCTTCTACACATCCCTGAATATACATGATAAAGTGTTGCATAACTGCCTCATGGATTCATGGGCTTCCCATAACCTTATGCCCAAAATAGTAATGGAAGAATTGGGACTAGAGGTGACAAAAAATTATCATGATTTGTACTCTTTCGATTCAAGAAGAGTGCAGTGTCTAGGAGTCATCAAAGACCTAGTGGTTTCTTTGTTTTAGCTGCCCATGAAGAGTGTGGTCATGGATATTGTGGTAGCTGAAG
Organism: Picea engelmannii; assembly: GCA_009831015.1. Taxonomy (NCBI): domain Eukaryota; kingdom Viridiplantae; phylum Streptophyta; class Pinopsida; order Pinales; family Pinaceae; genus Picea; species Picea engelmannii. Next base: position 896,439 of record ML784819.1, read on the forward strand.
TTCCCCCCAAATTTGGCATGTTGTTGTCTAGATCTTGGATTAAAAAGCTTGGGGGAACATTACAGATGGATCTCACGTATGCCACCATCCCATTCTTTGGAGGGGAACACAGGAGGTTGTACAGGGAAGCCCAACTAGCCTATATTGTCAGTGATGAAGAAAACCCCACTAATCACCCCATCTTTGCACTTGACACCGATTTAGGGTCTAGTTTGTTGCAGATCACAGAAATTCCTGAGGTCCCTTTACAGATAAGAAAGTAGCCCATTCTTAATCATGAGGTACCTCCTCCAACCACCTCTGTTTGGAAGATGTTTTTCGATGGAGCTTCTTCTAGCGAAGGCATTGGTGCTGGGGTGGTTTTCATATCACCTTGTCAAGAGGCCATATCCCTGTCATACAAGCTGGAATTCAAAATCACCAACAATGTGGCAGAGTATGAAGCTCTTGTTCTGGGTATGAGGGCCGCAAAGGAAATGGGAATTAAAGAAATAGCAATATTTGGAGATGCTGAGTTGATTATCCAGCAAGTCATAAATGCTTATCGTGCTAATAATCCCAGGCTCAGGAATTACATAAATGAGGTATGGGAATTGATTAACAATTTCTTCTTGGCCTTTAACATTTCTTTCATTCCGAGGGGGGAGAATACTTCAACTGATTCTTTAGCTGTCTCAGCTAGTCTTCTCAAAGTTCCTCTGCCGCCTAGGGTCAAATATGACGTTGAAATAAGATATAGGCCCTCTGTACCGAACAACGTCAAGCATTGGAAGGTATTTGAAGATGACCTGGAAATCGAAAAATTCCTCCAATCTGTTGATGAATTTTCTACGCTACACATTGATCAGGATCCCGACCCGGAGGGTAAGCCTTGCCCTGAGGTGTTTTTAAATAAAATTTCTAATCACCAGATTATTCAGCTGTCCAACAATCACATTCCGAGAGGACTGGTCCCCTTGGAAAGACTGTTCGATGGGAATGATGTGGCCGTAAAGGGTAAGCTTTCAAATGAAGATGCTAATACAACTGAATGCAACATTGGCACACAGGAGGAGCCCAGGTTTGTCAAATTATCAAGCAGTTTGACCAAAGAACAGAAGGTCGAATATATTGAGTTGCTAAAAGAGTTTGTTGATGTGTTTGCATGGACATACAAAGACCTCAAGACTTATGACACATCTGTCATTGAGCACAATATGCCACTAAAGGAAGAGGCTAAACTATTCAGACAGAAGCTGAGACAGATAAATCCCATGTTGCTACCTATCATGGAGAAAGAAGTGAAGAAATTGTTAGATACCCAAATTATTGTCCCCCTGAGATATTCTGAATGGCTGGCCAATTTGGTCCCAGTAAGGAAGAAAAGTGGAGAAATCAGACTCTGTGTTGATTTTAGGAACCTGAACAGGAGCTCAAGGAAAGACAATTATCCCCTACCCAACATGAAACACATATTGCAAAGGGTAACGGGTGCCTCTAGGATATCCATGATTGATGGTTTTTCTGGTTATAATCAGATATCAGTCATGCCTGAGGACAGAGAAAAAACAACCTTCACCACTCCTTGGGGTACATTCATGTAAGTCAAAATGCCTTTTGGATTGATGAATGTGGGAGCAATGTTCCAGCGAGCTATGGATATAGCCTTCATCGGGGAGAAGGACCAGTTTGTGGTAATCTATCTAGATGACATCACGGTCTTCTCTAGGTCAGACAAGGAGCACCGTTGCCACTTGAGGAAAGTTTTCCTGAAGTGCTGGAGGTTTGGCCTATCCCTAAACCCCAAGAAATATTTGTTTTCTATGAAGGAGGGAAAGTTATTAGGCCATATAGTATCAACAGAGGGAGTGAGAATTGATCCTAGCAGGGTAGAGGTGATTCAAACCCTATCACTTCCTAGATCCAAGAAGGAAGTTTAGGCATTTCTGGGAAAGATCAATTTCTTGAGGAGATTCGTCTCAAATTTTGCTGAGTTGGTGAAACATATCACAGCCATGCTCAGGAAAGGAAATGAAGTAAAATGGAATGCTAGACCCAGGGAATCTTTTATCCAAATGAAAAGGGCATTGACGGAGGCACTTGTGTTGATCAGTCCTGACTATTCCAAAGAGTTCCTAATTTTCTCTTTTGCATCTTTTGATACAGTAGCGGCGATCTTGTTGCAGAAAAATAAGGAAGGGCGAGAGCAACCCATTGCCTTCTTCTGCAGGGCATTAAGAGATGCAGAGATCAGGTATGAAATCATGGAGAAACAGGCCTATGCCTTAGTGAAAGCTCTCAAATATTTCAGAGTCTATGTCTTGCACTCAAGGGTAACCGCATACGTTCCTTCGACTTCTATGAAGGACATCCTTAAACAACTTGATATAGATGGGAGAAGGGGAATATGGATCGCTAGGATCTTGGAATTTGACTTGGAGATAAAGCCCACCAAGTTGGTTAAGGGGCAAGGTTTAGCCAAGCTACTGGTTGAATCCAATTACGAATCCCTGAGTGTTAGTTTCATCAATACCTGCTCACAAATTCAACAAGTTGAGTTGCCCAGTCAACGCTCTCAGGAAGGCGTATTGTTGGCAGAGTGTGCCTGGTATCATGACATTTTGTACTTTCTATGGGAGTTGAAGCCCTCGGATGGAATGTGTAAAAGTAAGGCAAGAGATTTAAATCTCAAGGCAGTCAAATATTGCCTCATGGGAAAGTCTTATACTGGAGAGACCCCCTAGGAGTGCTGCTAAGATGTCTGAACCCACGAGAAGCCCAGAAGGTCATGTTTGATTTCCACAGAGGCCTTTGTGGGGGACATCATTTCTGGAAGACCACAGCTCACAAAATCCTTAGGGCTGGGTATTACTGGCCCACTTTATTCATTGATGTCAGTAGAGAAATCAGGGCCTGCATCAAATGCCAAAAGTTCTTAGGGAAACATCAGCTTGGGCCACTAACATTGAAGCTTGTGATAGCTTAACCACCTTTTCAACAGTGGGGGCTAGACTTTATCGGGGAGATTCATCCTCCCTCAAGTGGTCAGCACAGATGGATCCTGACTGCAATAGATTATTTCACCAAATGGATAGAAGATGTCGCTACCAGAAGTACATCCCACAAAGTAATTATCAGCTTCCTGGAGGATATCATAGCCAGATTTGGCTGTCCCAGTAGGATCGTAACTGATAATGCTGCTTCTTTCAAATCTGAACCTCTCATTAAGTTCTGTGAGCAGTTCCAAATCTCGCTAATTCACTCCACCCCCTACTATCCCCAGGGCAATGGTTTAGCTGAATCCTCCAACAAGGGCTTGATAAGGATCATCAAAAGACTATTGGAGGACAAAAAAAAGGCCTGGGAGTCGAAGTTGAATTTTTCTTTATGGGCTGATAGAGTGACAACGAAGAAATCCCTAGGCACCTCACCATTTTAGCTGGTTTACGGAGCAGAGGCGGTTTTTCCCACTCAGCTTGCCTTACCTGTGGCGAAGTTCTTTCAAGATTATGAGGGAGAGCTGGATCATATGATCAGAAGGATTCATTGGATAGTAGAAGTACAACAGATCAGGGAATAGGTGAGGGACACCGCTCATAGTCATCAGCAAAGGGTCAAACAGGTTTTTGAGAGGAAGGTCAGGAAGAAGGAGTTTGAGATCAGGGATTTGGTACTTAAGTGGGATGCACCCAGACAGGATAAGGGAAAACATAGCAAGTTTGACACCCTCTGGATCGGCCCCTTCAAAATATCTGAGGTCTTCTCAAACAACACATACCAGTTGCACGATCTGGAGGGTGAAGAGGTTTTCAACAGACCAGTGAATGGGCATTTTCTGAAGAAATGTTTTGTTTGAGCCTTAGACGGCTCCTTTGTTTGTAAATATTGTTCGTTAGTTCTTTGTTCATTTTCTATTTGTATATTTGCGGCTTAGTAAATGACTCCATAGCCCAATAGCAAGGCACTGAAACTGCAAAATGAGTTCTTAGAGCATCACAGGGACGACTCTATCCCCCATGCAACCTATATGTTAGCGACAATTCTTGTCTTCGGCATCGGGATATCCAGGTCTGCAGGTTGCACGAAGAGTGCCCAAGCACAGGGCACAGAAAAAGTCCTTTTTGGACTTAAAATCAAGCAAGCATGCAGGATTATAGTGTCAATGGTCTGGATCCATCCATAGGAGAAGATCAATGGTTGGCGAGAAATCGCGAATAAGGAAGTTGCGCCGAAGTTAACACAATAGATCGCGCCCATAGTGTGTAGGGGAGAATAGAAATCATCCATCCAGAGGACGTGTGGCGTGAGATCTAGTCGCGTCGGCGTTTCGACATTCGAAAGTTCGAGGGGTGAGAGTTTCATGTTGTTCCACATCTCGAAACCCCGAACCCCGAACCCCGATAGCGTCGAAAGCGCCGAAAGTGGGGCCCGCGGTATCATGAAAAATTTTCAGCCATCCATTCAAAGGGGACACCTAGTGGAAAACTGAGCCATCTCAGTGTTTCGCTCATCGTGATTTCAAGAAACAAGGATCAGCCCCTTCATATCCGCGAATGCCGAAAGCACCTTTGGGAGTAAGTGCAGGGCCACAGCTCGCGGTCACTTGAGAAAGGAAGAGAGTTATGCAAAGGTGCCAAAGCATCGGGTTTTGCTATAGAAGGGAATACCGCGTCATCCAAGACTAGTTCAACCTGACTTCGATCCTGGTCCTCGCTAAATAATTAAATGAAGCTGAATAGAGGTAGTTGAAACCTCAGCTCACTTATTGAATGCAAGGTATGGGGGTTGTGGCAGACAGTCTGCCCGAGACGGTCCTATACACTAATTTTCTCCAAAGGGTCATGGCTGGTCCTCATCTGACCAAAGAAAGTCTGCGCACGCCATGTTGGCCTTTAATGTTGCAACTATCTCCCCTGTAGGAGCCATGCGCAGTTAAGGCGGCGTCTGACGAAAGTTATCCGTCCAGATTCGGCTGAAGGGACACCACGCCTTGGATGAATGAACATGCCTCTGATAGGCAAATTTTGCTGAGTATATAGACTCAGTCTTTGTATTTTGTAATCTATCGATGGTAGAGCAAGGCTCCTGATTGTAATGTTTTAACAGATGCTTTAGTTTTCTGGTTATGCATCTGTATGTAAGATTTCTGGTTTTATGAAAGACAGTTTCTCTGTTTCATCTAGTTTTCATCTCATACTAAGGGAGTTCATGATTGACTGATTCACATGAATTATTTTAGTTGCGTTATGATAAAGGTTTTATTGTGACACTATTGTATTCCCTGGTTTTCTGCGTTTGAATGTAAGATGATCTCGTGTTTAAATGCATTCCCCTACAGTTTGCTAGAAACCTGATGTTGACAACAGACCTTTGCATCTCTCTGATATAAGTCTTCCCCCCTTACTCACCCTTACTTAAACTCACTGTCTGAAGTATGTCCAAGACCTCACCTACCCATGCGTGTCGGGCATAGTTTCAGATTCAAAACAATATCGTCCGAGTTTACTTCCATTCGATCACCTCTTCCATACACAAACCATGACATAAACTGATGGGCATCGGGCTGTGCTCCTGCAAGAAATTCAGGGGTGACTTTCGTCGCCAACAGACACAATATCTTTCATGGCATAGACATAATCTTGCCCAAGGAGTAAAGAGAAATCCAAGGGGTCTTGGACTACCATGATGTCAATAAAGACAGTTTTCCCTCCCAAAGTTACAGGAAATTGAGTAAGGGTCCCTAAAGGTTGACTAGTTCTTCTATCAAAATGTAACAGATTATGCGTAACCGGTGCAAGTGGAGGACAACCCAAAGCTTTCCAAGCAATAGAGGATAAAATACTAACATACGTACCTTCATCTATCAATGTTTGAGGAATGTCCCGACCACAAACCTGTATTGTAATCTGGAAAGGAATGTAAGAGGGAAGACGAGGTCCAATGAGCACACCCCAAGCAAAAAGGATGGCCTCATTACTTGGAGGGGGTCCCATGGGAGAAGGAAGAATAGCCCCGGGCACGGCAGAGTTTGTATCAACGAGAAAAATGTGGGCAATATCGGGTTTACTCTCTAGAAGGAGAGTAGGATCTACCGATGGAGAGATCAGATCGACCACTTGGGTTTCATTCTCCAAGGGGAGAATGGGGTCGACATGGAAACAGATCGACCGCTTGGGTTTCACTCTCTAATGGGAGAGTGGGGTTGATTGAGGATGGGATCGGATCAACCACTTGGTCTACTGGTTCATCCAAAGTCGTGACCAGATTGACCACTTGATCAACTGGACTGACCGACAAGGGAACCGGATTGATCATTCCATCAACTACAGGTGGGTTGAGAGAAAGCTTGTGATAATCAACTAGAAGTTGAGGCTATGAAATAGTCATGTCTTCCAGTAATTTCAAGGCTTCATCCATATGAGGACAAAGGTGAGTGAGATGACTCCCTTTGCATAACATACATGGGAACTTGACTCTACTTTTCTTCTTCCCAACCGTATGATGGTTCGTTGATGGGAGGTCATCAGTATGTTGTTCAGAGGCTGATGACATGGGTTGGTCAGGGTGTGTAGACCATACTTCTATAACCTTGGATAGACCAGGGCAATCGTTAAGAAGATGGCTACCCTTACAAATCCTGCAAGGGTACTTGGGCTTATGAGGTGTTTGGGTGATCTTGACATCATTAACACTCCCAACACGATTAACAATAACCAGTTGTTTTCCAACATGTTTTACAGTGGTTGGAGGTTTTGACCCTTGCTTATCTTTCTTCTTCTTAATCTTCATTTTCTTCTTATTATTATTCACCGGGTTACTAGCTTAAGAACTTTCACTCGACGAAGAAGATGAAATGAAGGACAACCTTGCAAGTGAAGAAGGCGAAGAAGACCTTACTGGTGAAGAAGGTGAAGGATCAACATGAGGTTGATGATTTTTGGGGGAAGTGCTTGTGATTGAAGCACTAACAACATTCGAGATTACCTGAGTGAAAAACAACCATACCGATAATCCAATAGTGAGACCTAGAAGGCTCAAAGTAGCGATGTGAGGAGGACCAATGTTTCCATAAGAAGGAAAATCAAAAGGTTCTCCTGGAGCATAGGTTCCTTCATTGGTCATTTTGGGAACTGACACCATGAAAAACAAAGATCCAATCTAGAGTCCACTAGGGAAAACAAACAGCACACACTAAAAATCTAGGAAGCAAGAAAACAAACAAAACCTTCTCACAATGAAGGCACTAGTTGGTGATGAAATCCAACGTCACGGGAACAATGTAAGAAGGGGCGGAGATAGAGCGGGTGGAAAAATTACGTTGACGACCTGCTTAACGAACTTACACCCTAGTGCAAGCTCCCACACATAATCGTGGGTATACCCTCCAAGGAGACTGAGTGAGTTTGGCCAACGTCGATTTCAGGTACTGTGAAGACTTGCCCCTCCACATTCACCTTGTGTAAAGACCCTAAAGAGATAGGCCACTAAGGTTACCAATCACTACAATAATGCCTGGGGAAATAGTCGACAGTCCGATCCACGCGCAAAGGCAGGGTATCTAGCCTGAAATCAACTTGAAAGGATTCCACTCATCATTGTGGGTATACCTCTCAAGCGACCCCCATAATATGTGCAACCTCTACACCGATACCAACAAATCAGGGTGAGTAACTCTGCCAGTCTCAATGCGACCTCGTGATTGACCCTTATGTTAGAAGGGCTTCCGAGGACAAAATGTAATAAGTGGATTTAACCGCTTCCTAACTCAAGATTCTATCTTTGTTTGGAACTTTAGAAAGTTATCTTTCACACCTATTCCAAATCCCTACAACTAATCTAATGTAGGTTTTCTACCAAAAAGATAAAAATGTATAATCAATTTTTATAAGCGCTTTATTTTATGGTTGCTTTTACGCAAAAGGAAAATGGCGTGGACAATATGGTGTTTTGACCGACTCGAAAATTATGCAAAGATATGAAGATGCAATCTTTTCATTTCGATGAAAGATATGCTACGAGAAGGAGAAAAAATTTATCATTCCCATATGCACGATGTCCCAAAATATATTAAACTCATCAATATCAATATTCTCAAGAAATGAGAAAAAGGTACTGAACACCAATGCACGATTCATGCCCCCCCCCTAGCCATGAGGGGGAAATTTTTTCATTGTTTAAGATAAAAAATGCCAAGAATCATGCAATTCCGCTACTTCAAATGCAAGGATTCCCCCAATCTAATATAAAGCAAGAAATTAAATCTTTTTTTTTCAAAAATTTCACTAAAAGAAATAATGATCTTTCTTAAAACAAAGAAACCCAAACTAACAATTCTCTTTTAAATCGAACTATTCAGAAGAAATCTGATCTTTCCCTAAACAATTCTAAAGAAAACACATGCTTTGCAATTGAAAGACACTCAAAGTAGGAGACTAATCCTTCAAAACCAAACAAAGCAAAGATGGATAAAAGCAACTCAAAGGATGTCAAGCATACTGTAAGTAGATCAATATAGGCTCCAAAAGTTCAATCCAGTTGTTCAAAGCAAAACTGGGCATCAAAAAATGACAAGACCCAATCCAAAATTTTTTACAAACAAGTTCACAGGCTAGCAGTGTATTACAATGCGAGAATCAAAGATTCTCGCAGGCTAAACAAAGGTTGAATGCGAGGGGTTCGCACTGGACTTAACACCAGGGTGCGAAATCGGGTATTTCTCACAGGCCACTAAAAGGTATAGTGCGAGAATGCCTGTAAACAAGCAAAAATTTGAAAAAGGACTAAATTTGAGTGAACTTTCGGATCCAGAGAGTCTGGATGGATCTCCCACAAACTCTGAGACCAGAAAAAATGCAATCAAAGCAAGGGAAACTAGACAAACTAGGAAACAATATGTTCCCCAGTGGAGTCACTAATTTTGTTATCGGACTAATCGGTAGGTGCAGACACTAATTGATCTCCCTAGATCCACCTGGATCTAGAACAAAACAGACCAGAACATGACGCTTTCCTTAAGTTTTAGATATTGAATTTACTAACTAAAGAGGGATGCATGACATACCGTTTAAATGTCGCTTCCTCTCGCCATCACCATCCTAGCTCCATTCCAACGCTCATACAATGATGGACCTACAAAAGAATGCAACCAACCAAAGTGATAGCAATAGCATAAACTCAACATAAACCTATGTATGTGATCCAGGAATCATACAATAAAACACAACAAGCTTTATAGGAAAGAATCATATTACTGTATCATATTAAATGTGAAAGAGAGATTACAACCATGGCCTTGATGTCGTAAGGTCCCTTCCAACTATCCTTCGTTCCCCACACACTTTCACTCCAAGAATTCTGAGAGCCTAGATCTGATGATATTCACAATCTATCTTGACAATGCAAATCTCAAAGCCACTCCAACCAATCTAATAATTCCAAGCCAACCAAAGCTAACAAGCTCCAATACCAAAGCTAAGCTCAAGCTTAAGAACCCCTTCTCCATGAGAACTCCTCTCCTTTTATAAGTTGAAGAGGATAAGGTGAGGAAGTTAGGATGATCCCACCAAATCATGAAAGCGAGTAAGATCCAAACCATTCAGATGCCACCTCACCATGGAAGTTTCTCCTTCTAGAAGATTCAAGAAAACGTTCATTTTTCCCACGTGTAAGCATTCTCGCACCCTACTTATAGTGCAACCTGAGAACTATTCGTTCCCTAGCTATGATGCATCCTACGAGAATTAGGAATTCTCGCACCCTAATACATAGGCAGCCTGTGAACTTCCTTTTTTATAAGGTTTTTACAAGGGAAAATGCAACTTCTTATCTCAGGAAAAGTTCTTCTCCCTTCTCTCTTCAGGAACTCAGGCCACTGACCCCTCTGAAGGAAACATATAGGTTTGCATCATTAACGGTCATAGGGATGATGAAAATAATGTGTAACACTAACAAACATGTTCAAGATAAGGACACTCGAGAAAATTCCTCCATTGGTCAAGGTGTCAGATCACAAGGGAAAAATTGATACAAAGATTGCACCTAAGGAATGCTCTAAAGGTTCAGTAATAACAACATGAAGTCGACATTATGCCAAGGACACAAGGATGAGACATGTTATGCGATTACAGTATGACACAACAAGATTGCTTCCATGTGAATTTTTACGAGCCTATAGAAGGTAATCCCGATGGATTTTCACATTTAGAGAGTTTGAAAAACACTAAAAGAAGACTCCAGAGTGTTCATTTTTCGTAATTAGTCCAGTCGGTTCGAAAAAGAGTTAAACTTATACCAAAAGGATGTCTCTTCAAAACCATTTTAACGAGTGTGACAAAGACAAGATCACTTGGTTATATTTTCAATTTTAAGGATTCTGAAAAGAGCTTAACTATGGACTCACAACCTTTTTCAAAATTTAGTCCAAAATTATAAAACATAACTTAGGAGAACTCTCCCAGCAAGACATGTCTCCCGAGGCATACCTTTTTCATAGATAATCTTTCGATCGGGAAAAGGGTTAAACTTATGCCAAATAGATATTCCTTCTGAACCAATTAACAAGTGTGAAAGGAACAAGGTCACTCGACTATATTTTCATATTTAGGGAGTATGAAAAGATATTAACTATGGACTCCGAGGGGGTTCCATTTTCGTAGATAATCTCCAAGGCTTGAAGATTAAGTCAGAGTCATCAATCATCTAAAAGAAAAATTTCAACAAATGCGCAAGGATTAGACCAGACTGTCAATATGATAACTTCGGGAGAAATTCTAGCCATTGGATTAACCAACATGAGATGTAACCACTCCAGAAGGTAACAACTCTGAAAGAATACAAGGATTACAATGGCCAGAATATTGAAGGGCGAAGTACCAGAGAACCTGGCTCTAGAACCAGTGATGTGATAAGGTAAACGTAAAGGGGATAGATGTAAATACACCCTTGGACATTTGAATATGGTCTCATGTAGAAGAATAAGGGCGAAATGAGAAAAACGCTAACAAAAAAACATTTGAAATAGCTAAGCCTATGGCTTTGAGCCCACAGTCACAAAGGGAAGTGGGTTGAAGAAAGCGCCTTTGCACAATTTGATTTATATAAATAGCTAGGGAACTATGAAGTAATTTGACAAGATTAACACCATAACAATACATAGAGCTAGTAAAAGCTTGAATATGATCTGTTGAATAACTAGGGATGCATCAAAAGAATGGGAAATTTATAAGGAGTCAATCCATACCTGTGATCAACTCATGTAGACAAAATTTGAATCAAGATTAATCTTTTAATTAACTGAGAAACTTACATGATAAATTAATGAATAAAAGGAGAAGATTATCTATGTTAAATTAAATGAAGAGATGCAATGGTTCATGTCAAAATACACAATTGTTCAATCCTATACCTATTGAAATACTATATAAACTAGAAATAGTGGTGAATCTTAGGGTGTCTTGGTGGATTATATAAAATCTCTGTGTACTCTGTGTATGAGCCATTGATTAAATTATGTTTTTCTTAAGAATCTATATGCATTGATTTACTTCACAGGTTTAAAACTTACATGTGGTATTAGAGCTCATTTTTGGCTTCAGAGGGATGCCTTTGTTGTTGAGGGTTTGGCTCAGTCTTGATAGATCAAGCTTATCTTAGGTCTGTGATAAACCTGGGTTAAGTGGGAGATTTTGCAGTGGAGATTCGAGTACAAAAAGAGGAACGGCGAGCTCTTCTAGAATCGAGATAGAGAATTGCAATGGTAAAAACTTTGAGCTATGGAAGCTCAAGATGGAGGAACTTCTTGTAGACAAAGAACAATGGATCACTGTGGATCTTGGTACATAGCCTACTGGTACACTATCTACAAGCACATAGTCTACTGATACACAACCTATTATTACAAAAACTATGAGTATACCACCTACTGGTATGTCAAAGGAAGATTGGGAGAAGCTGGACAAAAGAGCAAGGAGTACTATTCAACTCTGCCTGGTAGATTCAGTGTTTTTGAATGTCTCAGGAGAATCTACAGCCAAGGAACTATGGGATAAGTGTTAGAAAAACAGGACCATGGAGCAATAAAATAAAACAAATGCAGAAACAAAACAAAGAAGACACATAATACAAGAGAGACACAGATTTACGTGGTTCACCCAGTGTGGGCTACGTCCACCAGAGAAATTGCCAGGTCCTTCCTTTATTATTATCCAACAAATGAAGGGATACAACCTACAGAAAAACCCATTGTAACTTCCTCTTCTTTCTCTCATAGTCTCCTCTCTCAGAATACAATATTCACCATCAATCATAGCCGGAATACATTTCCCTCATAAAAGAGGGTTGCCTTCTAGGGAAAAAACCCTAACATAATCTCTACCGTTAGATCTGCGACCTTATAATGAACGGTCCAGATTTACAATGAAATTACAATATACTTTATAAGGCAATTTTTGCTTCAGGGGCTTCGCCCCCGAACCCCCGCTGGGGGCCCAGTTTCCCCCAGACCCCGCAGAGGGGGTACCCCCCCTCTGCACTCCTCCGCATGGAAGAGTGTACATACTTCTGGGGTGTAAATACTTCATGGGGTATAAACACGGCTGAAAGAAAGGACCTATGAATCAGGAAGATAATCAGGCTCCACAACCAACAATAAGTTGGGGAATTTGTATCAATCAAAGTCCCTGGTAAAAAATTTGTTTCTTCGAAAGAAGATGTATCATATTGGGATGGAAGATGGAGATTTTGTGACAGAAAATCTAAATGCCTTTAATACTCTGGTAAGTCAACTTGGATCTGTTAATATTATGATTGCAGAAGAAGATAAGTGTATTAATTTGTTATGTTCTTTGCCAAACTCGTGGGATAATCTGGTTGTAGAAATAGGAAGTACCACTCAACCTACATTGAAGTATGAGGATGTTGAAATTACTAAGACAACTGAGAGGGGGGGTGAATCAGTTGTTATTTTTCTTAAAAAAATTTAAGTCTATTAATACATTCTTAATCTTTCTTCAAATGATCATCAACATTATACAACATATGGACAATAAAAGTAATGAGCATCAGTCACACATAAGATATACACAGAGACAGATTTTCACGAGGAAACCCATAAAGGGAGAAAACCTCTTCTTCTTCGAAATTATAGGCAGTCTTTTAAGTTCTGTACATCATCTATAATTGAGCACCAACTCAATGTGAGGCTGCTACCTCTGTTTTACAAGCTGCAACTTGTTTGAAAGCAATGACTCTCTTGTTTCTCTGCCACCCACTATAAGGAAGCACCAAATCCCCTAATGTTCTAGCACCAACTGGATGGAAGCACCAACTTCTAGTTACACAAGCTCCAACCTGTATAATAGAGAACACTTGTTCTCCCCTGCACCACCCTGCCACCCTGGTTTCTCTGGCTGCAACCAGATGGAAGCTACAACTCCCTGTGTTCAAGCTCCCACTTGAACCTCTAAGGAAAACAATCCTCCCTAGCACCTCCCAACCACCCTAGAATATAAATGAATAAATAAACAACCAACTACATAGATAAATTGATTCTTACCACTTCTTCTCTGTTCTGTAAATCTGGTCTTCTTCTAACTGTTCTGCAATTCTTCTCCTCCTTTGTCTGTTCTACAATTATGCTCTACTTCAACTTGTTATGTCATTCTGCTCTATTTCAAGTCTTTTCCTCATCTGTTACTCTTCTCTGAGTATTATATCACACTGTGCACATTTTCAGTCTCACACTGCACATATTTTTAGTTTCACACTGCGCATTCTGTGATTTTCCCTTTCTTACAGTTTAATTCATTTTTCATCCAGAACAACCAACCACGCACAGTCTGTATCTTTTTCTTTTATGCACCACCCCACAGCCATTACACTTCAAATATTTTGAGGCAAAAGAAAAACTGTCTCAGCAACTGAAATGTCAATCGATCAGGAATCATGAATCAGTTTTGTTAACTGATTCGTAACTGATGAATTAATTGTGAGAGAGAACAGTAGCCCTCCGATCATATTCAAGTTTATCTGCACCATTGGATGAACTTTATTAATCTTGCCTTTAAATCAGGTTTCGACATTTCAGCATTCTTGTGGCCAAGTGTCTCGACACCTCATGTCACAATCTCCGAAACTCCGATACAGATATTTTCAACGCTAGTTCCTTCCTCTATATGACCATGGCCATGACCAAGAGCTTATGCATAAAGTGATTTTCGCAAATTTACATTTCGTGAATATGGATATGAGGCATCTCGACTCTCCAAGTTTCGATCCCCGAAACCCCGAAATGGAGCTTATATGAACTGACTCCTTCCCTTCTCGTGACCACCGATGGTGCCAAAAGGCGCTTCATATTTCGCGAGTTTATAAACTTCATCGAGTCTGATCAATGGTTGAAATATCCATAGATCCGACGATCCAGATCTTATCTCAATCTCGCATCTCGCGAGTTTCCACACCATGCTCCATTGACTCCAAGTTAGCAACTTGTCCTATGATTCGATGGTCCAGATCTGATCTTAATTCAATATCTCAGATCATATCGTTATTTCGCATATCACGATTCTTGTGGTTATGTTTCTTGCCTCTCCAAGTCGCGATTCGCGAAACTCCAAAATGGAGTCGGATCAACAGTCCAGATCACACCTTAATCTGACGGGCTGTGATTAAATCGCGATTTCGCATATCATGATTTCAGTGGTTATGTTTCTTGCCTCTCCAAGTCGTGATAGGCGAAGCTCCGAGATGGAGCTAGATCAATGGTTCAGAACAAACCTCGATCTGACGGCTGTGATTAAATTGTGATTTCACATATCGCGATTTCAGTGGTTATGTTTCTTGCCTCTCCAAGTCGCGATTCGCGAAACCCCGAAATGGCATGGGATCAACAGTCCTGATCAACACTTGATCTGAGAGTCATTGGGAACTGTAAATGGGATCCAACGATCATAAATGTTGCTTCTCCTCCTGAGCTTACTTTGTTCCTCTTACTCTGATATTTCCATCGATGATCTACCAACAATCCTCTACACTATCTCTTCTGATCTTAATCGAATCTTCTCTACAGCGTCTTCTCATAATGCCCATATGCACTATCTCTTCTGAGCTTAATCGAATCTTCTCTACAACGTCTTCTCATAATGCCCATATATTACATACTTTATGTACTCATGCCATCTTCATTGTTGTACTTACCATCAATGACAAGCATTTGCTGTCTATTAAATATTTGCCAACAATCTCTCCCTTTGGCATTGATGGCAACTCTCCTCCCGGACTCTTTTCTCCCCCTTTGACATCAATGTCAAAGAAGAAACATGCTCCCCCTGAGTTGTTGCAAAACATACTCCCCCTATCAACTATGAGCATCTTGGAAATACACCAGATATTCAATAAGTACTCCCCCTGACCAGGTGAACAGATTAGACACAAGAAATTATAACCCCCAACTTTTGACGAAGATATCCAAAATGGATTGTTGCTAATGGTTTTGCAAATATATCTGCAATCTGTTCTATAGAAAGTATATAATTCCGTTGAACAATTTTGTTTGTAACTTGTTCTCTGAGAAAATGGTACTTTATTGGAACATGCTTAGTCTTGGAATGAAGAATAGGATTCTTGGAGACAAAAATGGCATTGGTGTTATCACAGTGAATTGGAATGGGATCAATGTAAGTTACCTTCAGATCTGCAAGAGTTTGTATCATCCATAAAATTTGTGTGCAACAAGTAGTAGCAACAATGTATTCTGCTTCTGTAGTGGATAATGAAATGGATCCTTTCTTTTTACTAAGCCATGCAACTAATGAGTCACCTAGAAAGAATGCTCCTCCACTGGTTCTTTTTCTCTTATCAATACAGTTTGCCCAATCTGCATCTGAATAAGAAGTTAACTAGAAATTTTGATTTCTGGGATACCATAGACCATAATTCATTATTCCCTTCAAGTATTTAAATATCCTTTTGACAGCTACCAGATGACTTTGTTTAGGAGCTGACTGATAACGACCTACCATTCCAACAACTTGCATTATATCAGGACAGGATGTTGTGATGTAAAGAAGACTACCTATCATAGAGCGATATGTCCTTTGATCAACATCAATTGAGATATCGTCTTTACTCAGCTTGCAACCAATCACCATAGGTGTGCTAACTGGAGAGGAATCTTCCATCTGAAATTTATTCAACATCTCTTTCAAATATTTTTCTTGAGAAATAAATATTCCAGCAGAACTTTGTTTTACTTGTAGGCCAAGAAAATATGACAGTTCTCCTATCATGGACATTTCAAATTTTGTTTGCATAGAGTTAGCAAACCACTCGAAAAATGATTCATTAGTACAACCAAAAATAATATCATCTACATAAACCAAAACAACTAGTAAATTATCACCTTCAGACTTAATGTAAAGGTTACTGTCAACAATACCTTTCTTGAACCCTTTTTCTTGTAAAAATTTGTCCACTCTATAATACCAAGATCGTGGTGCTTGTTTTAGTCCATATAAGGCCTTCTTTAGCTTACAAACATAATTAGGATTATCTGTCAATGAGAATCCTTCAGGTTGCTCCATATATACTTCTTCCTCTATATCTCCATTAAGAAATGTCGACTTAACATCCATCTGATAAACTTTAAAGTTTTTATGACATGAATAGGCAAGAAACATTCTGATGGCTTCCAATCTTTCCACTGGTGCAAAGGTTTCATCAAATTCCTGACCTTCAACTTGTGCATATCCTTTACAGACCAATCTGACATTATTTCTAACAACTTGTCCTTTTTCATTCATTTTATTCTTGAATACCCATTTGGAACCTGTTATATTTTTATTTTCAGGTCTAGGGACAAGCTCCCAAGTATTGTTCTTCTCAATCTGATCTAGTTCTTCATTCATAGCTTTAATCCAATCATCATGCTTGTTGGCTTCATAAATGTTTTTAGGTTCAGTCATAGATAAAAAAGAAACTTGAGATTGTTTTGAGTCTTTAATCAATTTCCTTCTTGTCTGAACTCCTTTATTTATATCTCCAATTATCTGATTTTTAGGATGATTCTTTTTAACAATTCTGAGAGGTGATTTTGCTTCTTTCTGCTGATTTGTGTCAGTTGAATTATTTGTGTCTTCATCTGATTCATATTCTTCTCTTTATGACCCTTGGACCTGTTCATCTTCATCTTCAACTATATCTTTTGTTCTTGGTTCAGCACTACCTACATTCTTGACCGGGATTTCTTCATCAACTTTTATGTCTATACAATCAACTAGTTTATGCAGTCTCTTATTGTAGCAGTTGTACCCTTTACTATTTGTAGAATAACCCAAGAAGATACCTTCATCAGCCGTGTCATCATATTTGCCAATATTTTCATCATTATTCTTGATATAACATTTACTCCCGAAGACTTTAAAATGCTTGATTGAAATAGGTCTTCCAAACCATAGTTCATAAGGAGTCTTGTCACTGTGTGGCCTGAGATGAGCTTTGTTAAGGATATGAATAGTTGTATGAATTTCTTCCACCCAATATGTCTGAGGTATGTTCCTTTCATTCATCATTGATCTTGCCATTTGCTGTACTGACCTATTCTGCCTCTCAACAAATCCATTTTGTTGTGGAGTCCTTGGAATTGTGTACTCTCTTTTGATCCCATGTTTATCACAGAACTCTTTGAAGTTCCCTGAACTAAACTCTCCTCCTCTATCAGACCTTACTACCTTTAATCTTTTTCCTATTTGATTCTTAGTCAAAGCCTTAAACACTTTGAATTTTTCAAATGCTTCATATTTTTATTTCAAAAAGGCAACCCAAGTTAGTCTAGAATAGTCATCAATAATCAACATAAAGTAATTTTCTTTTCTTGTACCTTATTTCCTTGATGGTCCACATAGATCCATATGTACTAACTGGAGAGGTTTTTCTGTTGAAGGAAAGTTTTTAGATTTGAACTGAGTGCGAGTAAG
>ML784819.1:914439-932100 GCA_009831015.1 Picea engelmannii
ATCTGACAGGGTTTACAAATAGAGTCATATGGCTTTGATATCTTTGGAAGATCTTTTACTGCCCCATTGTTTCTGAGTTTGATTATGTGATCAAAATTTAGGTGACCAAGTCTCCTATGCCACAACCAACTTTCATCATATTTCCTTAAGTGACATTCTTATTTTTCTTCTTTTAATACATAGACATTATTTTTTGTTCTTATACCTTTTGCAACTATCTATCCTGAATCCACAGATTTTATTCTACAGTATTTAGAGGTAAAAACAACTTCACACCCTTGGTCACAGACTTGACTGACACTAAGAAGATTATGTTTCAAACCTTCTACAAACAACACATCTTGAGCTTTACTTTTGCCATTACTCAAACTTACAATTCCTTTACCTTTTCTCTTTCCTAGTGCATCATTTATAAAAGTTACATTCCCTGATTTGCTATCACTTAGAGTTAGAAACTTACTTTTGTCTCCAGTCGTGTGTTTGGAGAATCCACTATCAATATACCAGGGATTCTTTTTTCTTTGGGCTGATAGCACTAGTCCACACTTTTCATCTACTTTCTTCTTCCAAACTTTGACATTTTCAGTAGTGGGGATCAAATTTGACTTGTAATTCTTTAAGTGACAGTTGGCAGCTTTATGTCCATAATTATGGCAGTTGTAACATTTTGATTCACTGAATAATAGATCATAACGATTGTTATGCTTATAATTTTTGTTTTGTTTCACCTGTTTCCTTCTCCCAGTCGTCACATGATTTATAGTCTGTGATTGTTTGTTGCTTGGCTGTCTCAATCTTTGTTGTGGAAGATAGTTATTAATTGAATATCTTGATTGTTCATATCTAAATCTTAAAGAGCAGTTTATAGCTTTGTGACCAAAATTAGAGCAGAAAAAACAATAACCATAGAAAAAATCTTTGTACCTTGAAAAAATCTGTCTTCTTTGAGGAGGTCAATTTCTTTCATGTCAATAATCTTTCTGATCTACAAATTTGGTTCTGGTGCTTTTTCTTTCATTCCTTCTTGGTGGCTGATTTTCCTTCTTTGTTTCTGCAGAGTGACTATTGTCAATGTTTGAGGATTTGACAAATTCGATAGTTTATGTATTACTTGAATGATCACTACTTGATCCTTCTTCATATCCCAATCCAGCTTTCAATTTTGAATTTCTTTGCTGATTTAGAATGGAGGTTAATCCTTCTAAGGCTTTAATACTTGGCAGATTTTGGTGATACAATCCTTTAAAATTCTCCATTTCTTTTCTGGTTTTTACTATCTCTTTTTCTAAGGCTTCACACCTGACTTTCTTCTCTGACAATTGTTGTTTCGGTATGTCTTCTATTTTCTTTGCCTCTTCTAATTCCACTTTCAGCAGAGCAAAGTATTCATCAAGTTTTTTACTGTCTTTCTCAAACTGTGTCAACAATTGTTTTTGCTTTCTGTTCTTAATTCCGAGTCTATCAATTTCTTCCAATGCACTGATCAGTTATCCTTCCATATCAACCACAACTTCTTCATCATTATCATCATTTCCTGTTCTTTTATTATCATAATCCTCTTTGGCCATAAGCATGAAGTCATTTACCTTATCTTCATAGGAAGAGTCATTGTTGGTGTCTTCTGAGGAATTGTCATTATTTGCAACCAAGCTTTCCTTCTTACTATATTTCTTGAATTGGTACTTCTTTTCATCATCAAAGTTCCGGTCCTTTTTCTGATGGGGAGACTTAGATGAAAAATGACCTATCTTACCACAATTAAAGCATTTGAAGGGAAACTTTCCTTGATATTTTCCTGATCCTTTCTTTAACCTTCTCACAAATTTTGCCTCAGTATCATCTAATTTTGAATCAGTATTCTTGTCTTCTTTAAAAGATGCTTCTCTAGTATTGGATTTATCTTTGTTAATTCTCATTTCATATGTAGTTAGAGTTCCTAGGAGTTGATCAATGGAAAGAGTTTTAAGATCACTTAATTCTTCTATTGCAGAGACTTTTGGATTAAATTTATCAGGCAGAGATCTTAAAATCTTATGAACTAAGAGTGATTTGTCAAACTTCTCACCAAGACCCTTCATGGCATTCACAAGTTCTTCAACTCTTAAAAAATACTTGCTAACTGTTTCATCTTCATTCATCTTTAGTTGTTCAAATTTCAATTTGTATGTTTGAAGTTTGGCATCTTTTACTTTTTAATTTCCTTCATAACTGCTAAGAAGTTTATCCCACATTGCTTTGGCAGTTTCAAGATGCATCACCTTTACAAACTCAGCTTCAACAAGTCCATTCAATATAGCATTCATTCCATTAACATTAAAACTAAACTCTAACTTATTGTCCTTTAAGGCTAGCACAACAGGCTTTGTATATCCAGTTTCTACTACATCCCAAACATCAACACCCAAGGCCATTAAGTATGTTCTCATTCTAATCTTCCATAAAGCAAAATTTGTTCCATCAAACAAAGGGGTCTTAGAGGCTGAAGTCCGTTCATGACTTGTCATGTTTAATCTTATAGATCTACCTTTGAATAAAAGGAACCCACTCTGATACCAATTGTTGAAATTACTAAGACAACAGAGAGGGGGGGGGGTGAATCAGTTGTTATTGTGCTTAAACATTTTTAAGTCTATTAATACATTCTTAATATTTCTTCAAATGATCATCAAAATTATACAGCATATGGACAATAAAAGTAATGAGCATCAGCCACACATAATATATACACAGAGACAGATTTTCACGAGGAAACCCATAAAGGGAGAAAACCTCTTCTTCTTCGAAATGATAGGGAGTCTTTTAAGTTCTATACATCATCTATAATTGAGCACCAACTCAATGTGAGGCTTCTACCTCTATTTTACAAGCTGCAACTTGTTTGAGAGCACTGACTCTCTTGTTTCTCTAGCACCCACTAGAAGGAAGCACCAACTCCCCTAATGTTCCATCACCAACTGGATGGAAGCACCAACTTCTAGTTACACAGGCTCCAACCTGTATAACAAAGAACACTTGTTCTCCCCTGCACCACCATGCCACCCTGGTTTCTCTGGCTGCAACCAAATGGAAGCTACAACTCCCCGTGTTCAAGCTCCCACTTGAACCTTTGAGGACAAGAGTCCTCCCTAGTACCTCCCAACCACCCTGGAATATAAATGAATAAATAAACAACCAACTACACAGATATATCGATTCTTACCACTTCTTCTCTATTCTGTAAATCTGGTCTTCTTCTAACTATTCTACAATTCTTCTCTTCCTTTGTCTGTTCTGCAATTCTTCTCTGCTTCAACTTGTTATGTTATTCTTCTTTGTTTCAAGTATTTTCTTCATCTGTTACTCTTCTCTGATTATTATATCACACTGCGCACTTTTTCAGTCTCACACTGCGCATATTTTCAATCTCACACTGTGCATTCTTTGATTTTCCCTTTCTTACATTTTAATTCATTTTTCGTCTAGAACAACCAACCACACACAGTCTATATCTTTTTCTTTTATGCACCACCCCATAGTCGTTACACTTCGAATATTTTGAGGCAAAAGAAAAACCATCTCAGCAACTGCAACGCCAACCGATCAAGAATCATGAATCAGTTTTGTTAACTGATTTGTAACTGATGAATTAACTGTGAGAGAGAACAGTATCCCTCCGATCATATTCAAGTTTATCTGCACTATTGGATGAACTTTATTAATCTTGAATTTAAATCGGGTTTCGACATTTCAACATTCTTGTGGCTAAGTGTCTCAACACTTCATGTCGCGATCTCTGAAAATATGATACATAGCTTTTCAACTCTAGCTCCTTCCTCTATATGACCATGGCCATGACCAATCGCTTATGCATAAAGTTCTTTTCGTGAATTCACATTTCATGAATCTGGAGATGAGGCATCTCAAATCTCCAAGTTGCGATCTCCGAAACCTCGAATTGGAGCTTATCTGAACTGACTCCTTCCCTTCTCGTGACCACCGGTGGTGACCATAGGTTGTGCCAAAAGGCACTTCATATTTCGCGAGTTTATAAACTTCATCGAGTCTAATCAATGGTTGAAATCTCCATAGATCCGACGGTCCAGATCTTATCGCGATCTCGCATCTCATGAGTTTCCACACCATGCTCCGTTGACTCCAAGTCAGTGACTTGTCCTATGATTCGACGGTCCAGATCTGATCTTAATTCAATGGCTCAGATCATATCACAATTTCTCATATCGCGATTTCGACGTTCTTGTGGTTATGTTTCTTGCCTCTCCAAGTCGCGATTCATGAAACTCTGAAATGGAGTCGGATCAACGGTCCAGATCACACCTTGATCTGACGGCTGCAATTAATGTTACACATAAAAAATACTCACTTTGATAGTGTCACAAGTGTCATCATTACAAAGGTCGCAAGTGTCACATTTTGCTCACAAGGTCACAAGTGTTGCATGTTGCTCACAAGTGTCGCAAGTGTCAAAGAAAGCATGCTGCCATGATGGCTATGTCGTGCTTATAATGACATGAGGACACTTGAAACACCTCAAACATTTGATTTGGAAGAGGAGAAATGAGTCAGTAGGCTTACAAACCTTTTTACATCTAAAAGCACCTCAAAAACTGAGTTTTTGGAGGGGAGCGCTCCCCTATACCACTTCTGGGAGTGATGGCGCTCCCCCTTACACTGTCTAGGAGCGTTATAAAGCTCTTTGGCCCTTCTGCAGGAGAGCTCCTACCTTCAGGAGCACTTGCACTCCCCTAAAGCCTACTAGGGAGTGCTATAGTGCTCTGAGTGCCCTTTTGAGGGAGGGCTACCTATTTTAGGAAACAATTGAGTTGTTGAGATGAATGGGGGAAGGATCTTTTCATTCTTAGAAGGCAGTTGATATTGAATCCCTAGTCCAGCTATGATCTTAGGGTAGATATTCAACTGAAGGAGGAAAATCCTCACCTTCCCCAAGGATATCTCAAGTAATTGAGCCTCTCCAAGGCTATATAAGAAATCTTTCTAATGGTGAAAGGGGACTGAAAGGAGAGAATCACACCAAACTTATGATCTTATAAGTGGTGCTGGAATAGAGATATTTTGGAGGCAAGAGACCTATGATATCATAGGGAGAAATCAGTGAAGCTATCATCATTCAGATCGTGGATCTTTTGAGCAAGGGGTAGACAAGGAGGACTTGACGAAACTGCTGAAATCCATCAACGGATGTAAGCAATGTTTTTTCCTCATTAGTATAATTTGCTTGGCCTGTTTCTTTCTAATTTGTGTTCAATATCACATGAATTTGTCTCTTTAGTAGATAGACCTATTTCGGACTAATCTTGATAGAGTAGGAAGAGATCGTACTTTGTTTGTCTATAGGGTTGATCGGAGAGTGAAAGATTGGAGCTCAACTCGGAGCATGCAGGGAAAAACACCGGTAAAAGGTACTTCTTTTCTCCTTCCTCCTCACACACTAGTCCACCTAGATCTAAAAGGAAGTCAATGACCATGATACGAACTTTTTGTCTTAGAGTTAAGAGTCTAGGTCTTTGAGGAGATCTACCTGTCCGCAGGGGGATTTTCCTCCAACAGAAACTGGCGACTCCACTGGGGAGTAGATCGAATCGAAACTTTGAGTTTTGGATTTTCCTCATAGGCCTTGTATTACCCTTTCTATTTTTAGACCTTGTTCACCCATTTTTGTTCGATTTAATGTGCTAATTGACTCCTCACCCCATCACTCTCAGCTTAATTGCCAAAATTAGACTGAAATTTTGGATCTTTAAACATTTTCATGAGCTTTTCAAGCCTGGCACCCCTGTGGCTATGTTAATAGAGTGCCAGTTCTCCCTGGATGTGTTACACAGAGCGCTATAACACTTGGTTCCCCTTACACCAGAGCGCCAGCCCTCTTTTGGAAAAAAACCTCTCCAGAATTACCTTTTTAAGGGTCCAGTCTCTGTGTTTCACTTGTTGAGCCTCTCTATGAGTCAATGCTTCTTCCCATTCAACTTTGACATCCTTCCTTTTGAGGAACAAATACCTTGTTGTTTATATTTTGTAGCCTTCTTCATTATTTTTGAGTTTTTCTGTTGTTGGGAGTTTGAAACCAATGCACTGTTTTTCTCTCCTTTTTGATTGAGCGAGAAACTCTGATGAAGGACATCGGAAGTCTACGAATCTCCTCATTTGGTTTTTGTTGAGGTCATTGTTCTTCAACATCTCCTTTTTGTGTGAAATTCTTGATTTTATTTGTTTTCTTTTCGTTTGCTTCTTGTTTTTTTATCACAGCAAGAGGGTGTATTGTTTGTACGAAACCTGCTTATGTTTGTCTGAGTTTCCTTGATCCAAAAGGATAATTGGCAGGAGAAGTGTTGTCTTGAATTAATAATTATTCGCATACAAACAATAAAGATACATCTTCATGATTTATTTGCATATTAGAAGACATTTCCAAAACGTTTCAACACCACATCGGATTTGATTGAAAAAAAAAAAAATGTTTGAGGACATTCCTTCTTAGTGTTTGTTAGTGAAAATAACTCTCTCTCTCTCCTTTAAATAGACATTCATCAAAAAGAAATGATTGTTAATCATATTTGATGCATTTTTCGGGGATTGAGTTATCATTCCATCCGTTTCACTTCCATGCACCCCTTTTGAGTAAAGAACAACTATAAAATGAATGCTAATTAAAAACTATCTAGAACATTTTCTTTTCTAGGATCCTCCACCAACAGTAGACTAGGATTAGTACTTTGGATTAGGCTGTGAGCATAACTTTCCAAAGTTTCCAAAACAAACATTAGCATCCAGAGCTAGGGAGAGTCAAATCCAATTGTCGTATAAGTATGCCTGGGATCCCCCTCTCACACATGGGTTACGCATGAGGTCACACTCAGGAAAGATACAAAGATTATCCCTCCGTGGTTTGACTGATTGTAGTAGTCAGATCATATTATGGGGATCACTTAAAGGTATACCCACAATGTTGAGTGGAATCCTTTCAAGTTGATTTCGGGCTAGATACCCTGCCCGTACGTTTGGACTGGACTGTCGACTGTACCCGCCCAGGGGCTGACTACGAATTGGTAACCTTAGGGGCCATAATATTTAGGGTCTTACACAAGGTGACAGTGAAGGGAAGTCTCACTGTACCTGGAGTAGACATTAGTCAAACTCACTCAGGCTCCTTGGAGGGTAAATCCACAATTACTGCGTGGAAGCTTGCACCAAGGCGTAAGTCCGTTAAGCAGGTCGCCATTGTAACTATTCCACCATATCCTATCCCCTTCTCGACTTGATCACGCGACGTTGGATTTCATCACCAAATAGTACGGTCATCAAGAGAAGTTTTGTCTGCTTGGTTGATTCCTAGATTTCTTAGCGCATGTTGTTTCTTTTTGTTAGTTGTCCCTAGATTTTCAGTGTGATATTTTATTCTCCACAATTGAGGCCATAGACGATAAAGGTCTTCTTCGATCATGTAGGATGCAAGGGCTGCCTCCGGAAGGCTATCAACCCTTACCTTCTAACCCTCCAGAAGACAACTGCTGTAGAGAGGTAGAAAATCCATCTGACGCCGGAAGTGTTATTGCTCCCCCGTTAGATAACCCAGAAGACGCTTTGGGCATGGTTGAAAATCCCACCACACCTGTGTCGGTAACTCCTCTCGGACCACTTTTGGTTCATTTAAACTCCCTTGGGAACGTCATAGATGAAGAAGTCCCACGATTACCGGAGAGGATCTTTACCGAAACATATATGGGATCCATGGAACCACTCTTTGGTGATGAGTATAGGACTCCTGTTCTTCCTAGAACCATAGTAGAAACCAATCCAACACCTGCTCGTTCTATATGGAAGACTTCATCGGGATACGATCTCTATGAAAATTTCGAATCTATTCGACAACCCTTTCATCCTCATGACCCTCCTAGTGAAACAGGACCATCCGGTCAAACCATGAATCACCCAGTCAATCAGGTTATTCACTCTACTATCACACTAGCACAAGTCCATCCTAATGTTGGACTCATCACCTCTACTCTTCCCCAAAGCACTTCAATCTCTACCCCTATTTCTACAAGTCTTTACTCTACAACTCTGCATGTTCCACATGATCCTACTGGGACATATTCTCACCTGAGAATGTAGACCCCTGTTGGCCAAACACAACCGGTTGGAGGGAAACCACCATCCAACATACCTTTCCCTCCTGGAGGACTACCTTTCCATGGTGGGCCTACCCCTCCCGGGGGACAACCCTCTTTTCATACTCCTCCTGGAGGGCAACCTTCGTTTTCCAGTCACACCATGGTCATAAATCCATCGCTGGCAGGCGGGCAACCCTTGTTTGTTGGAAACCGTTAACAATCCTAGGGAGTATCTTTAGGAGGCACGTTTACTCAACCCCATGTTGGGGGACACTTTTATAATAACCCACTAGGAGGGGTATCCAATCCTGTCCCTTCCGGAACATCTTACGGGCAATCTTATCCGGGTGGCATCCAAAACACCACCTGGAGTTCTCCGGGACCACAGTCTTATCCTACTCATGGGCCTCATGCATATCTTCCTTTGGGATCTACTCCTTACCATTCTCAAGGACAAAATGTTTATCCTCTTCATGGGCAAACAAATCACCTGGCCTATAATGTTCAAAACCCACCGGGTTATGCCCATGTTTCTCATGCACCACCGAATCCTTCTTATCCTAGCCAACAACAATCGTATGTAGGAGGACCTACTGGTTACAACTATCTACCTAACCTAGTCTATGGTCCTACTGGTGTTCCTATGCCACACCAGTATCATTCGCACATTAACCGACAAATACATTTCCTTGCGACTCTGGATATCCCAGACTTGTCTCAGTTAACTAATGATCCTATTTCTCATTCACCGATTTGGCCAGTCATTCCAGATAATCTTCCTTCTGATATTCTGAAGTTTGACGGAAACCCTGGTGAAGATATGAACAACCACGTGATGACTTTCCATTTATGGTGTTCATCAAACTCCCTCATGGATGATTCTGTACGTTTGCGTCTTTTCCAGTGAACGCTCACTGGTTCGGCAACAAAGTGGTATATTGAACTACCATGTGCTTCTTTTCATGATTTCAATTCCCTTTCCATGTCTTTCCTCATGCACTTTCAACTGCCTATTCTCTATGAGACAGGTACTAAACTCTTGACCTCCCTTTTTCAAACCAACTTCGTCCATATCTCTGACCATATTCATGAGTGGAGGCGACGATGAAGGATGATCAAGGTAGTCATTCCTGACATGCTCTTGGCGGAATGGTTTACTAAATCACTGTTACCCCTGATCGCTCGCTATGTCACTATGGGTGGTGCGGTCACAAAAGAACAAGCCATTGCTCGGGCTCAGTTCTTAGACTTGGTTTATTCCCAATCTGGTACTTTGTATGATTTGCTTCTGAATGTTGCTCGAGCTAATACCAATCCTTCTAAGCCATCATCCTCATCTCATGCGGATGGTGTTATCGGTTCCGTCAAATCCAAATCAACTACACCCTCCTCTACCTCCCTCCAAACTCAGATCTCTGAGGTGAATGCAGTTCAATCTACCCCTTCACAACAATTTGGAGGTAAGAAGAAGACAAAGAATAAATCAAAAAATAATAATGAACAACCCAAGAATCAAACACCTGCTACCGAAAAGCAACCACAACGGAAATTGAAATTCCTGTGTATCATTTGTGGTGACGATCACTACACTCGAGATTGTCCACTTCAGAATGAAGTGGCCAAAATGTTCCAAGGGAAGTCACAACCCACTTTGCTTACTCAACCTTTTCCGCAGCAACAATCCATGGTTTCTCAAACCCCCTCTCCTGGGGGTAGTTCTAGCAATCCTAATGATGAGGCCTCGTCAAGTGCACATATTTATATGTTTAATGGGATTAATTTGACCACTCTCTCTAAGACCTACGACACGCCAGGTAACCCTGACAAAGGAAAAGACACTAATGGTGCCGACACTTTACCGGATCCATCATCATCCTCCGTTAGTCTTCCATCAGTTAATCCTCAGTCTGGACCACTTTAGATTGAGAAACCCATGTTCGACTCTATCTTGTGCCCTCCTAAGAGCACTATCCGCAAAGCTACCTTTAATCCTAGTTCACGTGCTGCCCAAAACTACAACATTGTTGAAGATTTGGCTTAAGTGTCGTGTGCTATGTCTGCGTTAGAAGTTATACAGCACTGCACCAGTCAACGTAGAACGCTCTTGACCACTCTTGGCGCTGTTGATCCTGAGTCGTCCAATCAGTTCATGTTTAACCTGGATAATTATACGTCTCGACTCTCCCACCAACTTGATTTCCAAGTTGATGTTGTTGTTCACAATCAACAAATCCATCGAACTATTCTAGATGAGGGAGCCTCAACTTGTGTCATGTCTTTAGCGTGTTGGAAAGGTTTAAAATCACCAGCACTCAACAAGTCCCGAACGATGTTACACACCTTTGATGGGTGAGGTTTTCATCCCCATGGGCTTTTACAGTCCCTGCCCATCCAATTGGGTGGAAAAACTGTTACTATTGATGTCGAGGTGGTCGATGTTCCCCTCGATTACAACTTGTTACCTGGAAGAAGTTGGTTTTATGCTATGAATGTCATTGCCTCATCGGTCTTTCGATGTGTACAACTTCCTCACCAGGGAAAAATTGTCATTGTTGATCAGTTGGATTTCTACACGACTGATGCTCGCACTACTGCTACCAACAATATTCCTTTCTTGGGAGACCAAAAGATCACGTATGAAAGAGTTGGTGTTGGCTTACTGAAAGATTCTATCCTTATGGGTACCTTCCCTACACTTCCACCGACTACACATCATATTTCCAGCGTCAATATGATTTCGACCGTGACTTATCAATCTTTGGAATCATCTGACCCTTGGATTGTACCTTGTCCTTTGGAATTCGATGCACTAAGTGACACTGTGCCACTTAGTCCATCCAAAACATCATACATTTCTACCCAATCCTCTTCTCCCTCGTCAGATGCCCAACATCTATTGGCACTTGATAGTTCCTCGATGCAATCATGATTGCGTTCCTTGTCATCTGCGATCGACTACATTTCCCCACCTTTTCCTTCGAATGAATCTCTTCCAGAATGTTTCGCATTGACAAGTTACCTTAGGATAATTACTATCACCGATCCTCTTTTCTTCCCCCTCGTGAAGAAATTCGGGCAGATCTATCGTCTGTCTCCCCTCCGGGCGTTGATTTTTCATCATCTCCCATGATTTCAACTTCCGACAATTTGGATCCAGTAGTGGACATGGTGATTTCTTTGGTAGGATTATTGGACCTTGATCTCCTTACTCCTATTGCAACCCTCAATATGTGTCCCTTCTCGAGTAATTATCTTCCATCCAACGAAGATCTCTTGAAAGCCATGACTGAGTTTTTTCCCTTGACATGGTATCCTTCCAGAGCATTATCCTCTCGGAAGCCATGATCAAGAAGCAACCACGAGGATAGTTTCTCTTCTCTGTGGCAAGCTCATTAAAAAATAAAACAGAGGCCTTGAGAATAGTTCTTTTCCTGTGTCAAGCTCGTTAAAAAATGAAACAATCACCTCTCTTGAACCTTCTTTTCATCCACCCTTATCCTTCGATGAATGAATCAAATCTTGGAGGGCATGTCTCCAGCCTTTGATGATCATTCTGGAGTTAAGCCACTAGTTTTCATGATGGGGGCATACCAAGCTTAGTATTTTTTCTTTCTCATGCTCGTAAATACATGAGAATGTATCCGGGTAGACTTTATCTCTTTTTCGGACCTGTATGGATACATGAAAAAGGAACCCCCTAGAGTCTCCTTTAATCTCTTTTCAGACTCTCTAAACATGAAAATATTGCCGAGTGATCTTGCTTCCTTTCCCACTCGTTAAAAGGTTTGAAAGGGCGTCTTTCGAGTGATAATTTATCTCTTTTTTGGCCTCGCGAGACTAACATTACAAAAAAGGACAACATTGGAGTCACCTTTAAGTTCTTTTTAGACTCTCTAAAGATGAAAACATTACCGAGCGACCTTGTTCTTTTCACTCTCGCTAAAGTATTTGAAGAAAACGTCTGTTGAGCGATAGTTTATCTCTTTTTCGGTCTCGTCAGACTACTTTATGAAAAAGGAATTGAGAGAGTTCTCTTTTAAGTGTTTTTCCAGACTCTATAATCATGAAAAACCTTCGAGTTCTTTGTCTTTGGACTCGCTAAAACAAACATCGACAGGCCCATATGGGACCGAACCCTTACTTCTTCTAGTTCGTTAAAAAAAGGAAGAGGAACTTACCGAAGGTGAATTTTATCGAGCATGTGTTATCCTCCTCGAGCTCATTAAATCAAAAAGAGGTACTCGTCTATCTGGATGGGGGAAAAATTGAAAGAAGCAAGCCAAACAGGTTTTTGAGAACATTACCAAGTAACTCCTAGAGTCGCCCTTGAACACGACACTTTGTCTTTTTCACGCATTATAATCCGCTGAACCTCTGCACTGAGCCAATCCTTTGAGTTTCTTTCACTCCTTTGGGTCACCTGATGTAAGTCACAACATCCATTGCATCATCAAGTTTTGGTCCATGTCATGTTTCTGTTGTTGTGCCTCAGTGTTCAAGGGAAGTATCCACCTTGAGAGTCAGCCATCATAAATATCTTATCTCAATACCCATGTTAGTCCATGTTCATTTGATCGACCAATTAAATCTCTATGTCTATTTCATGTCGTTGATGGGGGATACATCGAGGCCCTCTCTTGACGAGTCTATTCCTATCGACTTCAACACATTATCCAGGAAGTAGACTTAGAAACCAATTAGTACTTTGGGACCCGCATGTCTCAGTGGCAGGCTTCCTCACATTCAACAGTGGGTTTACATCATTGACCTATGATTGGATGATTCCACAGATGTTCGACTCCAAATCATCCATTTAAATTCGTTGGAATGTACTAGAGTACCTTGGGAATCATTGACATTAATGGTGATCTCCTTCGCGCTTGTTAACGGTTTACATCATTGACCGGTAATCAAGTGGTTTTTTCCATGTTCAACATTAGGACATCTATTCACATGGTTAGATTTGTACTACATCGGGATTGGTAAGAAGACCCTGGGTGGAGTGATCACTTTGATATGTACTTTTCCTAGGTTGCGAAGGAGTTTCTCTTGAACAATGACACATATATTGTTACATAGATCCACTTTGTATTGGTCGTGGCTATGTCTTGTCATCTCGTAGATCCACTGTGTATTCTTCATGGATACGATTAGTTTAGGTCATGGGAGTATAGATCTACAATGTATTTTCAGTGGATATACCTTTTTATCAATACAATTATGGATCCGCAATGTATTTTATGGTGGCCATATCTTGCAAGTCTTGATCACCCCAGCATAGGTATTCCTGCCTTAGGTTTCAAACATGTCATAATATTTGTTGGATGTTTGTGTGCAGCTTCTGTCAGATTCTCTGCGTCTATACCCTTGCTTGAAAGTCTACAAAGCATTTCAGTTATCAGTTCCTGTCTTCTAACTTCATACTTTGGGGGGAAATCTGTTACACATAAAAAATACTTACTTTGATAGTGTCGCAAGTGTCGTCATTACAAAGGTCGCAAGTGTTGCATTTTTCTCACAAGGTCGCAAGTTTCGCATGTTTCTCACAAGTGTCGCAAGTGTCAAAGAAAGCATGATGCCATGATGCCTATGTTGTGCCTATAACGACATGAGAAGGACACTTGAAACACCTCAAACATTTGATTTGGAAGAGGAGAAATGAGTCAGCAGGCTTACAAACCTTTTTCCATCTGAAATCACCTCAAAAACTGAGTTTTTGGAGGGGAGCGCTCCCCTATACCCCTTCTGGGAGTGTTGGCGCTCCCCCTTACACTGTCTGGGAGCATTATAAAGCTCTTTGTCCCTTCTGCAGGAGTGCTCCTACCTTCAAGAGCACTGGCGCTCCCCTAAAGCCTACTAGGAAGTGCTATAGTTCTCTGAGTGCCCTTTTGAGGGAGCGCTACCTATTTTAGGCAACAGTTGAGTTGTTGAGATGAATGGGGGAAGGATATTTTCATTCTTAGAAGGTGGTTGAGCTCGAATCCCTAGTCCAGCCATGATCTTAGGGCATATCCTCAACTGAAGGAGGAAAATCCTCACCTTCCCCAAGGATATCTCAAGTTGTTGAGCCTCTCCAAGGCTATATAAGAAAGCTGTCTAATGGTGAAAGGGGACTGAAAGGAGAGAATCACACCAAACTTATGATCTTATAAGTGGTGCTGGGAAAAAGATATTTTGGAGGCAAGAGACCTATGATATCATAGGGAGAAATCAGTGAAGATATCATCATTCAAATCATGGATCTTTTGAGCAAGGGGTAGACAAGGAGGACTTGAAGAAACTGCTACAATCCATCCATAGTTGTAAGCAATGTTTTGTCCTCATTAATATAATTTGCTTGGCCTGTTTCTTTCTAATTCATGTTCAATCTCACATGAATTTGTCTCTTTAGTAGATAGACCTATTTCAGACTAATCTTGATAGAGTAGGAAGTGGTCGTACTTTGTTTGTCTACAGGGCTGATCGAAGAGAGAAAGATTGGAGCTCGACTCGGAGCGTGCAGGGACAAACACCAGTAAAAGGTACTTCTTTTGTCCTTCCTCCTCACACACTAGTCCACCTAGATCTAAAAGGAAGTCAATGACCATGATAAGCACTTTCTGTCTTAGAGTTAAGAGTCTAGCTCTTTGAGGAGATCTACCTGTCCACAGAGAGATTTTCCTTCAACAATTAAATCACGATTTCGCATATCACGATTTCGGTGGTTATGTTTCTTGCCTCTCCAAGTCGCGATAGGCGAAGCTCCAAGTTGGAGCTGGATCAATGGTCCAAAACAAACCTCCATCTAACGGCTATGATTAAATCTTTATTTCACATATCGTGATTTCAGTGGTTATGTTTCTTGCCTCTCCAAGTCGCGATTCACGAAACCCCAAAATGGCATGGGATCAACAGTCCTGATCAACACTTGATCTGACGGT
Organism: Picea engelmannii; assembly: GCA_009831015.1. Lineage (NCBI taxonomy): Eukaryota > Viridiplantae > Streptophyta > Pinopsida > Pinales > Pinaceae > Picea > Picea engelmannii. Next base: position 929,489 of record ML784819.1, read on the forward strand.
CATCGGGAATTGTAAATGGGATCCAACGATCAGAAATGTTGCTTCTCCTCTTGAGATTACTTTATTCCTCTTACTCTGATCTTTCCATCGATGATATGCCAACAATCCTCTGCACTATCTCTTCTGAGCTTAATCAAATCTTCTCTACAATGTCTTCTCATAATGCCCATCTACACTATCTCTTCTGAGCTTAATTGAATCTTCTCTGCAACGTCTTCTCATAATGCCCATCTATTACATACTTTCTGTACTCATGCCATCTTCATTTTTTTACTTGCCATCAATGACAAGCATTCGTTGTCTGTTAAATATTTGCCAACAGAGGATGTATTTTCATCCTTGTTATCTGAAGAGATGAGGTGAAAAAGCATGGATGGTCACAACACAGATGCTTTATTTGTAAGAGGGCGTACCCAAGACATGAATCCTTGTAAGCCTTTGGGGTGGAGATCTAAATCTACAGGTAGATCTAAGTTTCTAGGAAAATCTTTGAGGAAATGTTGGAAGTGTGGTAAAACAGGGCATTATAAGAAATATTGCAAGTCTAAGAAGGTTGAAAAACCAAAGGGATCTGATAGTACCTCTTCCACAGAGGAGAAAACCTCCACTGAAGAAGGAGGTGATGTTTACCTAGAATCTACAAGTACACATGCAGACCGTGATGTATGGTTGATCGACTCAAGTGCGTCATATCATATGACTCCTCACAGGGATTGGTTCTCTGAATATGAAAATTATAATGGTGGTGATGTATTCCTAGGAGATGACTCAACAACAAAAACCATGGGACATGGAAGGGTTAAGTTGTTGCTAAATGATGGAAGGATTAGAACTCTCCCTGGGGTTCTGCACATTCCAAAACTTTCCAGGAGCCTAATATTTGTAAGCAAGTTGGATGTATAGGAGTGGATACTATATTTGGAAAGAACACTTGCAAGATGGTACGAGGAGAAATGGTGTTGATGAGGGGAGTTTGGTGTGGAACTCTGTACAAGTTGTTGGGAAGCACTTATACTAATGGGTGTAACAATTCTATTGTCCCTAAGTAGAGAAATGAAGGAGACAAGACCAATACTGACCCAGAAAAGAAGACCATGTTGTGGCATCAAAGACTGGGGCATATTGGAGAAAAGGGCCTTCGAACACTACACGGTAAAGGTATGGTTAAAGGTATGTCTAATTTCACTCTAGATTTTGATTTCTATGAACATTGCATATATGGAAAATAGAATCGAGTAAGATTCCCATCTGGTGCTACAAGAGAAAAGGGGATATTAGAGTTGATACACAATGATGTGTTTGGACCTATTCCTGTTTGATCCCTAGGTAAATCTGTGTATTATGTTTCATTCATAGATGATTTTTAAAGGAACACATGGATTTATTTTCTTATAAAGAAATATGAGGTATTTGATAAATTTAAAGAGTTTAAGGCTCTGGTAGAAAACCAGACAAAGATGAAAATAAAGGTATTGAGAACACATAATGGTGGAGAATTCTGTGGAAATGAATTTGAAGAATTTTGTAAGAAGTGTGGTATAGCAAGGCAGAAGAATACTCCATACACTCCTCAACAGAATGGAGTTGTAGAAAGGATGAACAAGAAACTGATGGAAAATGCAAGGAGCATGCTCAGCGATGTCGAGTTAGGACAAGAATTCTGGGAATAGGCAGTGGGTACATCATGTTACCTGGTCAATTGATCACCTTCATCAACGTTGGATGATAAAAGTCCACACGAGGTATGGTCTAGAAAGAAACCCTCTCTTCAACATCTTAGAGTGTTTGGTTGTGATTCGTATGTACATGTTCCAAAGGAAAATAGAAGTAAGCTGGATAAAAAGGCTGAAAAGTGTATCTTCATTGGTTATAAAGATGGTGTGAAAGGTTATAAGCTTTGGAACCTAGATACCAAGAAAACTGTTTACAGTTGAGATGTTGTTTTAAGAGAGGTAAAAGATGCGTCCAAACAAGAATTCCTACGAATGCAAGACGAACCTGAGAAAATATAGCTTGAGTTGGATAATTCAAAATATGAATCATCTAAAGAAGAGGAAGTAGAAGAAGAAGAAGAAGAACCTCATACCCCAGTATTGAGGAGATCAGTGAGAGATAGAAGGAAACCAGAAAGGTATAGTCCACCTGATTTTCGTTCCAATTTTGCTTTATCTATTACTGATGATGATCCTAGAACTGTCAGGGAAGCAGTGAATTCAGAAGATAATAAACTCTGGAAGAAGGCCATGGTTGAAGAAATGGATTCCTTGGATAAGAATGAGGCATGGGATATAGTTGAGTTTCCAGCTAGAAGAAAATCTGTTGGTAACAAATGGTTGTTTAAGAAAACGTTTAATGCACAAGGTAAAGTGGAGAAATACAAAGCTCGGTTAGTAGAAAAAGTTTATTCCCATGTAGAGGGAATTGACTTTGGTGCAATTTTTTCTCCTATTGCTAAGTTAACTTCTATTACATTTATTTTATCTATTGCTGCTGCTTTTGATCTTGAAGTGGAACAGATGGATGTGAAGACAACATTCCTACATGGGGATCTGGAAGAAGAAATTTACATGAAGAAGCCAAAAGACTTTGTAGTGAAGGGAAAGAAAGAGTTG
>ML784819.1:948898-964566 GCA_009831015.1 Picea engelmannii
TATCCACCCTTATATGATTGTGTTTCCCATTATAAGGTATCCATAGGTGACATCAACTAGTTGAAAAGTATCCTTTAAGCACAATTGACCAGTATCGACTCAATAGAAGTCCATAAGTATTAGGTATATCAACCACAATGAATTCAAATATCTCATGCACCTTTGGGATAGATGGAAGTCTAATTAGTACATTTTTCAATTATCCCATGACCATCATGGTTGATCGGTCTAATTGGATAATTTGAATGTTGGATTATTCCATTTTTTCGTTCAATTTCTAGAAAACTGTGTATGGAATTACATTAGAGGATGCTCCTAAATAAACCATGTAGTTATGAATGTTTCGATTAAAAATATCAAAGGTTAGTAAGAAACACGGAGTTGTGTATTCTTACCTTTTTCCTATCAGAGAGGGATTAACAATTGATTTATTTTGTGGAACTCACGTCTCAATATTATTACCTTAGATTACCCCTTCCTTTTATTTACTCTCTCCCTGAATACCTTCTCGGGTCTTAGTAGGAGTTGAAACCTGCAAGTTATTGATGAGACTTTCTTGAATCTATGGGAGCTTAAAAGTTCAAAAAAGAGATATTATCCTTAGTTCTTTTAAGTTATTCGAGAAATTCATATTCCAACTTAGAGGCTTCATGGGAATGATAATATTGCTTGCTATTAGGGTGAGTTATGTGAGGAGTAACTAATGTGTTGGTGGTTTCTGAGGTATATGCAAAGTCTAATGAAGCAATTTTGGCTTTACTCCTTGTGGTAACAACATTTTTGGATCGATGGAATTCTTCTACTTCATGTTCCTCTTCCCTGTATAAGTCATAGGAAATATCCCAAAAATAATTTACTCCCTGGCTGGATGTTTCTCTAGAATCTTATGATTAGTTTTTTTCTTAGCTTATTCCTCCCCACCTTTTCCTCCTTCTTGATTAGGTGATTCCTTCTCATTTGAGGCCCATATTTTAAATTATTTCAAGAATTCCTCCATATTAATCCCTTCTATAGGGGGGATGGTTTTGTTTGTATGAGAAGTAGGCTTCTTCAGAGTGTAGGTGAAGAATTTATTTGGGTTGAAGGAGCCTTCTCCTACATTCTTCTTGATTTTAATGATGTCATTGGAGAGTTTCTTTATAATTATTTGAGACTTTCCATACCTAAGGAGTCTTGATCTTTAGAGTCTTCTAAAGGTTTAGTCGATGCCACTTTTCTTTTGGTATTATATTTTTCTTTGTGAGCTTCAAGTCCTAGATTACCTTTTAGGATTAACATATCCTTTTCAACTTTAATAACTTCTTTAAATGTGTCTTCCAGGGTATGATTTTCAACTCTTTTCAAAAACATTTCCATGGAAACTAGAAGGGATGAGGTGTAGAAATCAACATATGCATCTTTAGCAGGTTTGGAGGAAAGATGTATTTTATTTATCAGTGTGAGGAATCATTGGTTAAAATATTTTACTTTCTCCTTGGCTTCCATTTTTATCCTAGAGAGGTATAGAACCAAAGTCGTTGGGGACTTATCCTCTCCAAATTTTTCAATAAACATGGTCTCAAAATTTTTCCAACTAGCAATAGAAGCTTGAGGTAACAAAAAACACCAGATGGATGCTTTTTCCTTCTAAAGTGTAAGGAAATATCCTACAAACAACATCTTCATGTTCTACATTTAGTAATTTTACAACAAGAATGAATTTCTTGATGTGACACTCAGTTGAATCCTTTTTTTCTACGTCGAACTTAGGGAGAAACTTTTCAAGAATCTTAGGTAAAGGATGAACTAATATAGGGATCGCAATGACATCCTGGGACAACCATGGATAATTATTGGGTTGATTAGAATTAGCTCCAGCCATACAGTTGGGGGTTCCTATTTTTTCTCCTTCGAGTTCTCCTCTGGGAGTTATGGCTGGAGAATGTGGTGGAGTAGGTGGTCAACATCCACTAGCTGATATATAAGTTTCAATATCAAGTTTAGATGAATTTCATATTCCCCAAAGAATGTTAGACAACCAATAGTTAGGGGGATCGACGTTTGAGCTACTAAAGTTGATTAGGTGACTTTCGATAATTGGGATTTCGGGTCGCACTTGGGTTTGGTTAACCTATGAAGAAAGTTGTGACAATTTAAGTCGAAGGTTTCTTCTTATATTACGAGTAAGTACACAATATAGTTCTAAAAATCATTCAAGATACTCACAACTTAGGTCAACAGGTTGCAAAATTGTGAACTAGGACCTAGGCATGCTATATTGACTAGCTTGTTGAGTGGGTATCAACACAAGGATTGATTATGGATTTAACATCATCTCAGGGTTAGAAGATTTGGTTTCACCTTTCTGTGTAGGTTTTCTCACTATATTGGGATGGACAAGGTTTTGCAATTCGTTGTTGTCCATTCAATTCGATGCCCTCTTTCTAGTTCCATTTATGTTGGCAAGTCGAATCGTCTTGTCAAGTAGGTAAGGGAGAGTGCCCGATGAGAATCCCCAAGTAGGCTCTCTTTCATTTGGGATAACACTTTCGATCATTATGTAAGCCTGGTTTCCACTAGGTTGTTTTAGGTAGAGAAGACAATTAAATTTCTTCTCCCAGGATTTAATATGGAACCCAATCTAAATTATCTAGAGTAGAAATAAAATTAATACTTCTAATCTATGTCTACTCTACTTTAACCTATCCTGACCAAGAGAAATACTAATGAGAATTATTATAGACAAAGAAAGTGTTATTGAAATATGGAATAGTTCATACCATTCAATAACATGTTGATATAATCAAATCACATATTTAATCACAACTAATTGCAGATGAAACCTATAACATCAACCTTGCTTTCATCCAAGAATGATAACATGTATGAGTAAATCTAAATAAAATACACAAAAATAATTCATATGAAGAGCATTTAGAATTACCCACAAAAAATATATCAAAATAAGAATCCCTAATACATTTGATAATAGTTATGATCCCATGTTCTTCCTGCTTCTTATTCATATAAAGATAGTAGTATCATCAATATGTATAGTCTATAAAAGTCTTTTTATCTACTTAGGAGCTCCCTTTTATATAGTAAGAGAGTCTCTTTACATTTTGTAATTGTTGGCACAGGGGTAGACCCAGGGTTCAGTGCACCAACAAAACCCTAACTACCATCCCTTTCGGCAACACCTGCAAAGCAGGTGAAGTCTCACCCGAGGTAGAGGCAGGGGTGGTTGCAGGACTCAGATGTTTGCAACCTAGATAGGACATGGATCTGTGATTACAACACCTTAACAGAGCACTTAGTAGTTATCGTTCATTAGTATTTGGTCTTTGTTTGCAGCGAAGATAAACCCTAATTACAGAGAAGCGCAGTATTCGACAAGATCCAACACATTCAAGCACCAAGCACTAAGCACAACAACATAGATTAGATATAGCATCTTATTCACATCATTAGGCACTAAGCTATCATATTCATCTAAGAATACATCATTACACTAAGAATTAATCATACGAACAATAAAACAACCATAATGCACAAAGTAACCACAACACAGGATATATGTGGTTCACCCCCAGCCTGGGCCTACATCCACCAACTCTTCTTCTCTTTATTGTCTTTTTTCAATCATCTACATGCACAGAGTCACAAGATCCTACTCCACATAGGATAGGAGATCTGCACGCACTCTGCCAGATCCTCCTTCCCCGAGTTATGCTACAGCACAAAGCCCTACACAAGCCTCTTACATCCACTACACTTAGCTCTGCAAGTGTCCAACACAGCATGCACAAAGCACTTACAATTATCACTCTCACTTAGCACAACATCACATAGATGTATGTCTCCTTACATCACCTAAACATCTATTTATACATTACAAAAGGGCCTAGACATGGGTAAACCCATGGGCCAACATCCCCATACCCATTACATAAGCCCAAAACCCCCAAAAGCCCTAAAAAATGGGCTGAGATCTCGTGATCTCTGTTTCGACTTGCGCTCCACCTTTGACAACCTGTCGAAGTCCCAAAATAGGTCAAACCTGACCAAGGATCACCAAAAATTGGTCAAGGGCCAACAGGCCCCCAACACTCACGTGTGACTCGTCCCGACTCACTCTAATCTGGGTGGCTCTGCCTCAAAAGCCTCGAGCTGCTTCGACCTACTACTTCACGAGAGCCTCCTTCTGGGTGAATTCCTGAATAACTGCCTCATTCACAGGTTCGTCCAATCATTGTTCAAATGCAGTGACTAATTTTTCTAGATCTGCTCCTCAGCCTTCAATCTCCTCAAACAGTTGGCAAGCTACCTCCTGGACTGGTTGGATTCTCTGACCCACTTCCATGAATTTTCTCTATATGGCATGGACTTGTTGTTGAACAGTGTGTTGTTCCTGAGATCTTTTCATCCTCTCAACTACTGATAGGAGTTTCAACTGTGCCTGTACTGTCATTGCTTGCTTCTTTTCCTCCTGGAGTTGGGACTCTAGTGTATTTAGTTCAGGATCCTCAGTAAGTCATTCATAAGTCTGTGAACTGTGATCACTTAGTCATTTACATTCCATGGTGAAGGCCTTGATTATTTCAAATGCGCTCTAGGAAGTGGCTTCTCTTTTATCCCACACGTCCTGTGGAGTGTTTGGCAATGTTTGTATCTCTAGATATATTATTCTCTGTTGAAGTTGTTGGATGGCTTTAGCAAGCTGAGCTACTTGATGATCCACTAGGTCTTCCTCCTTTTTCTCTAATCCCATCATAGAGTGAAGTGCTCTACTGAATGTTTGTTTTACTCCAACTTGCTCCACGAGTAGTTTTTCTTTCTCTTGCTGGCTCTATGCTTTATCCTCTTCGAACTTTGTTTGGAGGGCAGCCTTCTCCTGCTACGCAACCCTGCATTTCTCTACCACTTCTTCTTGTGCTTGCTTTAGGGCCACTGTGGCCTATTAATTTTCTTCCTGTGTGTCATGAAGGTGAGCTTCGGTTGCATCGGCTATTCTGCAGAGTTGGGTAGGCTCGTCTCCTACCTTTGTTTCTTCTGATGGAAAGGGAGAAGTAGATATTGTGCGGCAGGAGTGAAGGGCTTATTGGACACCTCTTAGCTCAACCTCAATTCTATCATACATAGCTTCTTGTTTTTCTTCAATTCTCTACAGAAGATCTTCTAAGGCATCTAATACAAATGTGATCATGAAATCAAAATCATCTAGCATGAGCACAGTCTACAACTTGGTCTTACTAGCTTCAGACTTCTTTCGCGATGTAGGTTTCATGGGGGAAACCTTTCTTTTGTTAGACGAATCTACATTACCAGGGGGGTTCTGTGGCGGTGTTCACCTTTCTTTTGTTGATATTATTTTCCATTGTTCTCTTCTTTATATACTTCTTCATCACCTCTTCCTCTAGGTGATTCTGAAGAAGTTTCTTCTGATGCACTGCTCAGCTGTTGGACCTCTTATGTCTTCTTCCTTCTGCTAGTTTCAGGTGTATCATTCCCTTCATGAGTGATCATTGGGATTCCAATTAGTTCGGGATCAGAAAGTTTTGCAGGGTCAATAGGGATAAGGAGCTCTGTAGGCCATTCCTTAGTTATTTCTTCTAGGTCCTGCTCTGTGAGTTTGTAATAACTCTATAGTACTTCATTGTGTTTTTCTTTACGTGTAGTGATATAGATAAAATGTCTATCTACGTGGAAATTCACAAATGGCATGAACTTGTGCAGGGTGTTCGGCATCATACGAGGGACATCTTCAATATCCCTCTTTAACTACAGGTAGTAGGTGTGGAACACTGCTTTTGACTGCCATTGTTTTCCCATGTCGTGAACTTCACAGCTAAGGGCTGAGATGGCTCCATTTCAGGGAAGGTCACACCTTCCGACATCTACCAAGCTATGAATGCGATGAGTATCATCATCCAACTAAAATGAAACTAATAGCCATGATCATGATCTTCGAGATAGTCTTGGTCTAACTAGTTCACTAAGTACTTTGTTGAGTTCATATGTAGCCCTACCACGCATTTTCCTGCAAGGTCAACAAAAAAATCTGTGACCTGTGTGGGTCTATTATTCTGGACTAGCTTACCAAAAATCAAATGGAAAGAAAGGTGCACTGTGCCATTCTGGATGGAGGCTACATTGTAGCCTCTCTTCCCCTTTTCCACATCACAGTAGGTATCTTTAATCTTCTGTGCCAGGGCGTGGTCTGTGGTTTTTTATCGTAACTATTGGTCTAACCATTCGGGAACATCAATATAACAATTATAATTCCACCAATGGTCATATCTCCCCACCATGAAGAACTACCAATGTGAGTTCCTCTGATATTCCGATGAAGTTCAAATTCTGGAGAACTTCCTTCTGCAAAGTCTTCTCTGGAACTTCCTATAATTTCTCCAACTTGGATTTCTTCTTGCTGATATTTCTAGCCTTCTTCCCTATGATCAGAGTCTATGTATTCCTCTTTCCATTATGATTCTTATCTCCTCTTTTCATAGTAACTTTGCATTGTTGATGGTCTTTCGTAGGGTTCAAGGGAAATACTTCTTCTCTGTATGGGGTAGGTGCTCTACTCTCTTGTACAGACATGTGTTTCAAGTATTCTTGTGTTCTTTTGACTCTGACATCCAAGTTTCTGGTTCTGAACAACTTCGACCTGTTCTCCTGTTCTTTGATCAATTGTGCTATCCTCCTAGTCATGAAATATTTTAATTCTTTTGTTTTCTGTTCTAGAGCTTCCTCTTCTTTTCTTCGGGTCTTATCTTTCTCAATCAAAGGTTTTCCTAGTAACATAGAAAATGGGGCACTGTCCTAAATAAATTTAACAACCTCAAATTCTTCCTCTGTCGAAGTTCCATGAGAATTCATAGAGGTTTGGGTAAGTCTTCCACATAGGGTTATCAACTTTCTTCTAAATAATCTGATTCCTCCCAATGAAGGAATCATAATAGGCTTTCGTAAAATTTCCCAGGTTCTTTATATCATGATATTCACTTGTGTTTCCTCATCCAGGACACAGTCTATGTTGAAGTCTCCTATTCTTATTTCTATGCACTCTTTTTCTTTGAATATCTCTGATAAGTTGATATCTCTGTGATCCTTTAGGGTTTCTTTCATTTGTAGTAATACAGTATCTAAATCTTTCTGGGGTTCGTCCATAATCTTAGTCTCTTGGCCTTTCTCATGGTCTTCTTGTTCTATATTCATCCTTTCAAGCTTAGCAATCATTCTAGGGCAATCCAAAACTTTGTGGTCCATAGATTTACAACAAAGACAACTAGGTCTTCTACCTGGGCATTCCTTAGCAAGATGTCCCAGTCTTCGGCAACTGTAACAAAGATTTAATCCTCTCTTTCTCTTAAATGATCCCCAACCTTTCTTGTACTACGCACTAGGATCATAGTAGCTAACGTGAAAAAAATTATTTCTCGGATCCTGCATCTAGTTGTTAGTCCAAAAACTCTTTCTATGCATAGGAATAACATATATTTCATTATTTGTATCAGATCTACTCATATCAAACCTTCTTTCGTCTAGTTGTGACCTAATTTTCAGACCAGAACAAAATTTATCAAACACACCTAGATCCATACTTTTGAAACAAAAAAATTCACTTATCTTACCTTTAACAGAGCACAAATATTTTAGATCTTACCTCTTTAATAAAAAAAATTCACTTTACCTTTATCAAAGCACAAAGATTTCAGATCTTACCTATTTTCTTCAGATCTGCCTCCTCTCTTAGTATAGAGCTTCGTAAGTCAAGTAGAGTACTGCACACTAAAGCAACAGATATATGCACATAGATTTCTTTCTTTTCCTCAGTTCCCAGCAATCACAGTTTCATGTTCCGGAAACAGAACCATTTTTTGGCACAGGGGCAGACCCAGGGTTCAACACTTCAACAATGCACCAACAAAACCCTAACTACCGGCCCTTTCGGAAACACCTACGAAGCAGGTGAAGTCTCACCCGAGGTAGAGGCAGGGGTGGTTGCAAGACTCAGATGTCTACAACCTAGCTAGGAAACAGATATGTGATTACAACACGTTAACAAAGCACTTAGCAGTTATCGTTCATTAGTATTTGGTCTTTGTTTGTAGCATAGATAAACCCTAATTACAGAGCAACACAATATTCGACAAGATCCAACACATTCAAGCACTAAGCACAACAACATAGATCATATATGGCATCTTATTCACATCATTAGGCACTAAGCTATCATATTCATCTAAGCATACATCATTACACTAAGCATTAATCATATAAATTGTTGTTCCAGAGTCTGTACTTAAGGCTATAAAATATAGAGTCTAGGCATCCAAAAAGAGGGTGTATGATATAAAAGGGAAGGAAAACAACTTTCAGGAAAAGGATCTATGGATTATTTATGAATGGTCACTATCTAGCTTCCAACTGTTCCTGAACACTTATGTCCCATTCAATGGCTGCCCATGAACATTCAAGTTCGACCCGGGTGGTGGCAGTTTTTAGGATGGTATCAAAAAGGTTTAAAGCAATGTTAGTTTGATTTGAGAGACCATGTTCAATGTTGGGTTGTCTTGCAACAGGCATAGTCATGAAGGAGCAAGATTTTAAAGGGTTTGTTTCTTTTTAGGTTTCTATTTCACTTTTAGATTATATGAGAGAGATTCCCAAACTCGAAAAGATAACATAACAAATCCAAAGGCCTTTTTCCGTAACTGAGTTAACTTTGAAAAGTCGTGCATGAAACGAAAGAAAACATGAAGCTGTTGACAATGTGAGGCTTCAATCAAGGAAGAATCTCACCTTGTGACAGAAGAAGAAAATAAACAAGAAAAACTTTAATGAAGCATAAGATATAGAGATCTAAATAATTCACAGGTCTTGTACCTGCTAATAGTCGATACAGAGGAAAGCTTGTAAACGATTAGATGACTAAAAATAATTGATCACCACAATAGAGGTTGTACTAAATTGCAGCTAAGCATTCATCAAAAATATATATAAGAAATGAAACTAGATGCGAAATAGCAGAGGAAACACATAACTCAGTCTTCACAAAATCTTGAGTCTCCAAATTGCTTTTGTATTAATTCTAGCGAAAGAAACTTTCTCTGTTACAATTGCCCCCCCACAAAATAAGTCCATTGTTATGTCTTTAAATTGTATATTTATACAAGATTAAAACACTTTGAATTGTAATCATTCTAAAAATTTCGATTACAAATGGAAAAGTGAAGCGCTTCACTTCTTTGTCCCTTGTTTTCTTCCATGCAGGCAGGGCATCTTCTTTTCTTGTTCTCTAGCTCCAAAAATACGATGGAATAAACATCTGTTACTATTTGCCTCTAGAAGTCTGCCCTTTCCCCTGCTCAATACAATTGACACACCTTTCTATCAACTGGTCTATCAACTTGGAAGGTTCCGCTTGGCTGTTCGCCTCGAAAGTGTAACAATTCTTTGCCAACTGTGGAAACTTTTTCCTACTTGTCAGTCTTCTGTGATGATAGAACACAATTGTAAGCTTGGTTTTATTAACCATTTATCCACTTGGGCAATGTCGACCTGACTTATCTGGGATAATTCAACTTGTTCCTTTTCTACATTTTCCTTGATTTCTAGCATGTGTTTGGCTATGTCAATTTTTCCCAGTGTTCCAGCACTACTTTCCTTATCGAGATCTAAAAAAATTTTATTTATCAAGACAAATGTTTCTTCATAAGCATCCCTCATATCTTTAGCTCTTTTTATTCTCTTGGATATATTATGCTCCCATGCCTTCAATAAGATGTTACCTCTGGTTTTCTCTAGTATAGGAAACCTGGAACTGATGGCCATCTCTTCTTTTGCTATTGCTATAAAATCCTCCTAGAAAGCAACCCGAGCTGCTCCAGCTTCTCTTTCTCTCAAGGAGATATCCTTTAGCGCTTGTTCTATTGTCTGAAAGTGATTTTGGATGGTTTCTACTTTAGCAAGTAGATCTTGTTGAGCTACTTCTACTTTCTTTCGTATTTCTGTGGCCTGGGATTGGAATACCATTATGTCTATGACCTAGCTTTCAACAGAAACTAATTTAGATTGCTGTTGTTTTATTAGCTCCTCCTGTTGATTTACCTGTGTCTGGCTTATTTGTGCCAACTAATGCATCTGCTCAAGATCGGATTTGAGTTGTTTGATTTCCTATTGATCAGCTACTCTGGCTTGCTCGAGATATTTGTTTGCCTCATCCTTGCCATTCACCTCTATTGTTGCTATATGAGCCTACAATTTGCTGATTAATAGGTTCTTTTGTTTCAACCATGCCTTCAAGGTTCCAAATGAATATTGGTTGGCTATTTCATAAGCCCCCAATGTTCCTACTATATCATCAGTGAATTCTTCCTCTTCCAAAGCTTCTCCATCCATTATAATCTTGTATCTTTTAGCTGCTGCGCCTGCTCTTTGGTATGTTTCTTGCTTCACCATGACCTTCCTTTTCTTGCTAAAAAATAAGTCACTAGGAGGCAATTCTTCTACAGAGATAGGTGTTAGATCCTCTTTGAATATTATCTCTGTATTGGGGTCTCCCTTTGTGAATTGTAAGGACATGACAGATGCAATGGGGCTGTCGATTTCCTTGAATGATTGTTTCAAGGTAGCATCTATGGCCAACTCGCTTGATGTGAGAAACGGTATGTAACCTACCCCTTTCGAGGGTATCTTTGCTTGACCTTTGACCTATTTTCCCAGTGTAACTATCTCTGGGTCTCCTTCTTCTTGGTTGGGGACCTCATCTTCCTGATTCGAGGTCTCAGTTTCCTCTATATTTTCCCGAGTCTCTTGTTTGCTAGGGTTTGCATCCGTTGGACCTTTATCTTCTACTTGTTGTGTACCCAGAGGTTTTGAGGTTCTGCCCTGTAAAACTTTGGGGAAGCAACTTCTTCGGTGCTCCTGGAATTTATAGAAATTGACCATATCTCTAGGAAGCAGAGCTTGAATCTGATGTAAGACTTCAGAGTAGGACCTCACTCCTCGAAATATTTCTTCATGAGGTGAGTCTTTGTGCTCATATCTCTTCAGACCACAACTCGCCATGTGATTACTCACAACCCTATTAGAGTCATGTTTCTTAAACTCAATGTCTACTAATTTAATTTCTTCCAAGGCCATGGCCTCCTCTTTGGCATGGACGAAATATAATAAATAATATGTAACAATTGTTATTGGATAAATCCATAAGGGCGGACACAAACCGATCTCCCTAGATCCACCTAGATCTAGAACAAAGCAAGACAGAATAATACTCTTTCCTTAGATTTAGACTATTGAATGAAATAGGAGGCAAGAATCATGAACATACCTTATGATCACTTCCTTTGGTCTTTATTGTTCCAACTTTGCTCCAATGCTCTTGTACCGTCAATACCACAACAATACAAACCAATCGAAGTGAAGAAAACTAAACATATTCAATAGTTAATCTATGTATATGATCAAGGAGTTATACAATAAAGTGACATTAGCTTTATGGGAAAGAATCATATTACTGTATCATATTAAATGTGAAAGAGAGATTACAACCATGGCCTTGATGTCGTAAGGTCCCTTCCAACTGTCCTTCGTTCCCCACACACTTCTTGCTCCAAGGATTATGAAAGCATAGATCTGATAGCTACTCACAATCTATCTTGACAAAGCAAATCTCAAAGCCACTCCAACCAAGCTGATAATTCCAAGCCAATCAAGAACAAGCTCATGAACCAACAAAGCTCAAGAACCAACCAAGCTAACCCAAGCTAACTCAAGCTAACTTTCTCCATGAGAACTCCTCTCCTTTTATAAGTTGAAGAGGATAAGGTGAGGAGGTTAGGATGATCCCACTAAATCATAAAAGTGAGTAAGATCCAAACCATTCAGATGCCACCTCACCATAGAAGTTTCTCCTTCTAGAAGATTCAAGAAAACGCTTTGTTTTCCCACGTGATGGCATTCTCGCACCATAGCTATAGAGAAACCTGCAAACACCTCGCACCCTAGCTATAGTGCAACCTGTGAGAATGGGTCATTCTCGCACCCTGCCTATATAGCAACCTGGGAACTTCCCTTTTTATAAGTTTTTTACATAGGAAAAAGAAACTTCTTTTCTCAGGAGAAGTTCTTCTCCCTTCTTTCTTTAGGAACTCAGGCCACTAACCCCTCTGAAGGAAATAGATAAGTTTACATCATTAACGATCATAGGGATGAAGAAAATAATGTGTAACAACAATGTGAATGGGAAAGGGTGGCCATACCTTCTTCGATACTCCTTTGAGCTCTTTGCTTATACCACCGAGCATAGTTTTCCTGGTGATCTCGCAACATACTAGCTTATCTGGAAAGAACATCGGCAGAGAATATGGGGGAATAGAGCTGACATAAACCCTAATGTATGAAAACTCTTCTTCTATATACCATTCTTCCATGCTACTTAGGTTAGCTATGATTTTATATGAAATCCTGGGAGGTGGATGGCCAAAGATAGAGACATGCATTGGTACCATTACCCAGTTTAAGATCTCATAGACGAATTCTTCGGCTTTATCTTCCCAGAGTTTCGAGTGGTACACATGAATAGGCTCTTCATTGGTTGGAGTCCAGCTCCAGCTCATTAATGGGAAAGGTGTCATAAAAAAAATACTATCCATAATGTAAGCATACATGAAAAATGAATATTCTTTCCCACTCGCCATTTGTGCTCGATATTTTGTGATTCGGCTGGTCAGAATGTCTGACAACAATTTGGCCCAGTCGAAGAGAATCCCTTAGACACTGTATGAATGAGTGGTACCCATGGGAGAAAAAAGTGAGCGGTGTCCTCCTTCCCATACAGTCTACAGACCATCATCGCAATATACATGAATTGAGGCTCCAAAGATGAGATTGATTAAATTCCATTAGAGTCGGCTCTGAATTTCACGGGATGCGAACACCAATCTTTGATCAAGTCAAATAACCTTTTCCTGAATTGCTCACATTCCTTCCTTTTAAAGCCCTCTAATAATTTAGTGTTGTGAGTAAATTTTGGTGTGGGAGATAATTTGTACATTTCCTATGGATGCTTTGGCCTGAATGTCCCAATCACCCTCTTCTACTCATTGAATATTGTCCTAGTCGGGATATCTACATGGTCCAGTGCCCATCTGATAATATCACAATAGGGAAAAAGATGCGGCCTTGATGCTACCTTGTGTATCTCCGACTGAGCGACAAGTTTGTATTTGCTGGATATGTCATCTTTTTCATTATCACTGGAATCGTCTGGACAATTTATCAGCTCGAATTGTAGAAGGTTAGAGACATGTGTCCATGTTTTGACAGTGTTGATGCTTCTAGGCGAGGTATCGAAAATAATATCTGAACCCTGACCTGAATTTCCACCAGTTTTCTTGGGCGCTTTCCACGGAGCCATGATATAGAACCTTGCAATTAGATATCTTGTCACAGAAAATGAAAACACAGATAAAGGTTATCTCGGTAAACTGGCTCTGTAAGAATTAGAAAGGAATTTTTTTAAATAATGTCGGAAATCCTTGCGCTTTGAGCACTCAAGTCTATGCGATTCCTTGCTGACAGAACATTTAAAGCATTTAATAGAAATATTTAGCAATAAAACAAGATCTTATGATCAATCATTTCACTAACTTCTTATAAATTCCATAAATGTTTAATAATTCGTGACTTGGGAAAATTGAAAAAACATTTAAATCTTTATCCGTAGACGGGACAGGTTAAAAGTTGTTTAAGGTATTAATTAATCCAGTTTATCCCTTTAATTAAGTGTGTTTATTCCTTAAACCCTTTTTTGGCGTTCGCATTGCCGGATGATTTTACTCTTAAACTTGAACCATGAACCCCGAAATCATGATATTACGGTTTGGTTGATTAGCTGGGATTAGAATTTAATTTTTTAATTAACCATGAACAATTAATGAATTTCGTGACCTTGGGTATCGGGGTTACAAACGAATTTCTTCGAGGCAAAAACCGTTGAGTCGCAAAATCGCGATAATGATTAACTATGGCTTAATTATCATTATTTTCGTAATTAATCAGATTTATGCTAAGTCATTTTTGCAACTTCGCATATCGAGACATTCATAATTATTTCGAGGCATGAATTCCCGAATCGCGAAAGTGCGATGTATTGAATTAGTGATAATCATTTCTTATTTCTTCGATGATCATTATTAAACTTAACCACAAAATCATTATTTCACATATCGGGACATTCAGATTTTTGACATGTTGGATCGTTAGATCTGTGAAATACCTAAATTCGATAATTTAGATTTATAGTTATCTTTTTGTTATTTAGAAAATAGGCGGCTACGAAAGATTTGATATTAGGAGTATTTGAAAAAATACACGTGTTCCAACATGAACAATAAAACAACCGTAATGCACAAAGCAACCACAACATAGGATATACGTGGTTCACCCCCAGCCTGGGGCTACATCCACCAACTCTTCTTCTCTTTATTGTCTTTTGTCAATCATCTACATGCATAGAGCCACAAGATCCTACTCCGCATAGGATAGGAGATCTGTATGCACTTCACCAGATCCTCCTTCCTCAAGTTATCTTATAGCACAAAGCCCTACACAAGCCTCTTACATCCACTTCACTTAGCTCTTCAAGTGTCTGACACAGCATGCATAAAGCACTTACAATTATCACTTGAACTTAGCACAACATCACACAGATGTATATCTCCTTACATCGCCTAGATATCTATTTATACATTACAAAAGGTCCTAGACATGGGTAAACCCATGGGACGACATCCCCATACCCGTTACATAAGCCCCAAACCCCCAAAATCCTTAAACAATGGGTCGACATCCCCATACCCATTACATAAGCCCAAAACCCCCAAAACCCCTAAACAATGGGCCAAGATCCCTGGATCTCCGCTTCGACTTGCGCTCCACCTTCGACAGTCTGTCGAAGTCCCAAAATAGGTCAAACCTTACCAAGGATATCCAAAACTCTGTCAAGGGCCAACAATAACTATCATCATCTTGGATGACAATTACCTCCTTTTTTTCATATTCCCTAATGCTTGGACTTTTGCATTACAATTTTTTTTGAAAAAGGAAAAACGAAGCACAAGAATGTCAAGCATATCCTGAAATGGGATGATTGATGAAGTCAAACCATAGTTTGGATGCCTGTATGATACTAATTATCTTATTCGATTTCCTCTCTTATAACTCTATCTCATTGTTACATATCATGTTAGTGACTTTTTCTTTCATGTCCTTGTTGGTGCTCTTAGTGATTTTTTTTGTTACTAACATGAATTTTACTAGTTGGATCATGTATTAACTAATACTTTCTCTATCAATCCAATCCAGTGTTTCAATTTCTTGTTTTACCTTTTCCCTTATGGTAATTACTTGTTCTTCCCTACTTTCACTTAACCCTTCCTAGTTGAGTTCTTCATTTATGTTGGGTATGTGTTATATTCTTTGCATGTGTGTGTGTGTGGGTGCGTCAGATACGACGACTGCGTCTGACGATCCCTTTGCTATTTTTAGCGGATTTTGCTATTTTTAGCTGATTTGTAAATTAATCCCGGATTAAGGGATTAGGGTTTTGGTATCTACGGAATACCTAAAAAACATTGTATATATTGTATGGCGAATGGTGAAATTCGATATAATGA
>ML784819.1:989117-1001198 GCA_009831015.1 Picea engelmannii
TTTGTGAGACTAGCAGAGAATTGGTTAAAGGTCCCTGCTCAGATAGAAGGGGATCGGGACATCATACCCTCTGTAGAATTTGTTTATTGCTGCAAGTGTGCTAGCAGAGATTTGGTTAAAGTGTTCCTGCTCAGACAGAAAGGGACTACAACACCTTGTCTTCTGTACTTTTCCTTTGCCTTTGCAAGTGTGCTAGCCAGAGATTTGGTTAAAGTGTTTCTTCTCAGACAGAAAGGGACTACAACACCTTGTCTTCTGTAGATTTCCTTTACCTTTGCAAGTGTGCTAGACAGAGATTTGGTTAAAGTGTTCCTGCTCAGACAGAAAGGGACTACAACACCTTGTCTTCTGTAGATTTCATTTACCTCTGCAAGAATGTTAGCCAGGGATTGGATTAAGGGTTCCTACTCAGAAAGGAAAGAACCAAAACATCCTATTCACTGTAGACTTTCCTTGTGTTAGCCAGAAACTGGGCTAGAGATCCCTGCTCAGAAAGAAAGGAATCATACTGCCTTGTTCTCTGTAGACCTCAAACCTCACAAGTGTGCTAAAACGGAAGTAAGGCCCAAGGCTCCTGCTTAGACAGAAAGGAACTAAGTGCTTTGTTTTCTGTTAGATAGAGTTAATTGTTTTCTGCAGTATTGTTTTCATGAAAGAGTGTTAGTACTGAGTCTCTGTTTGAGAGTAAGGGTCTTGTTCTCTGATTGCAAGATAGTTGTTCTTTCCCATTGCGATGTTATTTTAATGTAATCCAGGATTCTTAGATTGAACTTTAAAGAATTGCAATAGGGGGATTGCTTTCCTGTGATTTAATTCAGAGCTTCAGTTCATTCCAGCAAGTATAGATAGTATAAATTTCTTTACTACAACACTAAGTGCTTTTGGAATTGAGCATATATAGTGTGTGGCTATCTTTGAAACAAAAGAATTCCCTGGGTTGATAATTTATGTTTCACTTGGTTGTTTGAAATAAATTAAGCAATTATAGTGACCAACAATTTCCTTGGCCATATTGTCCGATAACATATTGGCCCAGTTGAAAGAGAAACCTTCTGCCACTTTATGCATAATTGGTACCCATGCCAACAAGAAATGAGCAAATTCCTTCCTCCTGAAAAGTCTACACAACATCATAGCCACATAAATCATATGTGCATCTAATGATGTTGTGGCATATATGCCATGGGTTTCTGCTCTGAATTTCTCAGGGTGTCCCCACCAGTCCTTGATTAAGTCAGGGTAGTTCTTTTCATATTGCGTGCACTCTTCTTTGTTGAACTCCATTAGGAAAGCGGCCTTGTAACTGTATTTGAAAATTGGGGATAATTTATACATTACCTGTATATGATCTGGTCAAAAGGACCCGACAACCACCTTTTGTGAATTGTAGATTCTCATGGTTGAAATGTCAATGTTATCCAGGGCCCAGCCTATCATGTTGTTATACGGCATGTGCCTTGTTTGTGCAACTATTTTGTGCAGCTTTGATTGAGCTATATCCCTGATCTTTGTCACAAGGGTTTCGGTCACCTCGTTGTCCAAATCCTCTGGGAAGTTTATCAACTCGTGTTGTAGAATATCAAACACCTGTTTCCAGGTTTTCACGGAGTCTATAGCTCTCTATGAGGTGTCTGAGAGAACATTTGTGTTCAGGTTCACGCTCTCACCAGCTGCTTTATCCATTTTTCACGGTGCCATGATATTAGTGAGCTTAGAACTGTGTTGCCTATTATAGGGAAATGCGTAAACTTCTTAGCTTTCTAAAACTTGTTGTCTTGTGAGAATGCAAATAGAATTCAAAATCCAATATCCTTATCCGCCTTAAGTGTATTGATTTGAGAATACTTTACTGACGATGCATTCATTCACATTGATGAAAAGATCTATGCGGTGATATGCAATCTATATTGAAATTATTTTCGTTGATCTTTTATTAATGCCATTAATATTGGTGGTTCGTGATCAGGAGCTTGGATGAATAAGATTTGAAATTTCCCGAACCACGATTTAGCAAAAAATTAATTGTGAGACAATCTTGTTTAACACTGTAATTAATCGTGTTTAACATTAAGTGTTTTTGGGTTTTCAAACTTTGGGATATCGATAGTAGTTCGAGATAGAATTCCCAAAACCGCGAAGTGATTTATCATTGAATGATTTTTTTTTAATTTTAATTAACCCTGCTTAGTGTTTAAGGTATTTCAGAAGTTCGAACTTTGGGAATTTAAAGTGTGATGAATGGAAAATATTCGAACTCCGAATGTGTGAAGTTATTAATTAACTTTTAATCGAGGTTAAATTAATTAATTGGGGTTTAGCTTTTCGACATTTACTGTTTCGTGTATTGGCAAGTTAACTTTTATTAAATTTTCGACCGGCCATTACCTATAGTGATGTGTCAATATTTTAGGAAGGTATATGTGTACCATGACTAGGACCTTTCAAACACTTTTCGGGTATCGGGACTTTGAAAATACAACATGGAGAAATTCCCGAAGCACGAAACTCCGAAGCAAAAAACTCTGAAGCACCAAACTCTGAAGCAGTCTCTAGCGAATTGACTTTTTAACAATCAGGCGGCTCCAAAAAACTCGAGGGAAAAAGGGATCGTTCAATCAACATTGAAATTTAATCGACGATGGACATCATGTGCACCTTACGACTAGATGCGAAAGTGATTTAACATTTGAAAACAGACTCTTGAGTTATTATAAAAAAGATAAAGTAAAGATCAAGGATTAGAATTTATACCTATTCCAATAGTGTGAAAGATCCGATAAAACAAGTTATAATGAAAATTCCAAGATGACCTAAAATTGATTTCATAGATCCCCCCTTTTTAAATGATATTCTATCTTTTCTCATCCACTTCATCAAATGTTATTACATTTTTCACCCACACAATTTCTCTTAATACTATCTCTTTTTATACTTTATCACAACCCTTCATCAAGGGACATATTAATTCAAAAAGACATGACACCCATTAATTAAATAATCAATTCTCCTTTTTTTATTTCACTTTTCCAAATACCATGGAAAAATACCATGGGCTTCCAAATCCATGGGTTTGAAAACACCATTTCATTTTTTACTTTTTATGTGCATCCATTTTTTAATATACTTATAATCCTATGTACAAATCAATCTTGGAAATGTTGTGTGTATTTGTAAAGATGTAATATGACATTAATGAAAACATTAATCCTTTGACATCAATAACAATAATTCCAACAATATCGCCCTTTGTCAGAAGACAATCCTACAATGAAACACATAGTACATCAGGCATAGAAAAAAATCTCTTCATGTTTGCAACTCTCCCCCTTTGACATCAATGGAAAAGGGATGTTTCGACTTAGCTTGTGCTTCTCCTTAAGAACTTAGTGATGAGATGGATATTACTCCCAATTTATGTCTACGATATTCAAATGTCTCCTTAGGAAGGGGTTTTGTGAAAATATTTGCAATATGTTCTTTGGTGACAATATATTCCAACTTGACACTATATTCTGCTACTTCTTCTATTAAGAAGTGATACTTGATTGAAATATTCTTTTTTTTTAGTGCATAACAAGATTCTTTACAATATTTATGACACTTGTGTTGTCACAAATTATTGATATTTCAAATGATCTTATTATACCTTAATATCTATCAATGCATGTTTCGTCCAAATAAATTGTGTGCAACATGATGTTGTTTCGATATACTCAGTCTATGTTGTGGATAGAGAGATTGAAGGTTTTTTCTTGCTCAACCAAAACACTAGACTATGTCCGAAAAAGAATGCTCCTCCACTTGTACTTTTCTTGTTATCAATATTGCCTACCCAATATGCATCCATATATGCTATTAGAATAAAATGTTCACCTCTTGAGTACCACAAGCCGAAGTCCAAGGTGCCCTTTAGATATTTGAATTTTCTTTTCATTGCTTGCACATGAGTTTCATTAGGTGCAACTTGAAATCGTGCAACAAATCCTACTACTTTCATAATGTTCGATAGGCTTGATGTTGTCACATATAGTAGGTTGTCATTCATTGACATGTACAAAGTTTGATTTGCTTCTAGTGATTGATTAACTTCGCTCAATTTATAACTTGTGAGCATGGGTGTGTTGATTGTTACACAATCTTTTATCATGAACTTCTTCAAAATTTCCTTGATATACTTGGTTTGTGAAATTAATATGCCTTTTTCGAATTGTGAAAATCTATAAACCAATAAAGATTGAAAACTCACCAAGCATAGACATCTCAAATTCATTTTGCATTTCTATCGCAAACTCTTGGCACATTTTGTTCATACTACCTATGAAAATGATGCCATCTACATAAAGAGTACATAAACCAAAAAAATCAATTGTTTTTCTCTTAATGTCTCAATGTAGAAATTATTGTCAATAATTCCTCTTTTGAAACCTTGTTGTTGTAAAAGTATTGAATACCAAACTATGGGAGCTTGTCTTATCCCATAAAGTGTTTTCTTCAATTTGCATATATGATCCTTATTTTTTGACAATAAAATCCTTTTGGTTATTCAATGTATACTTCTTCCTCTAAATTTCCATTGAGAAAGACAAACTTGACATCCATTTGATATACTTTGATGTTCTTGAAACACGCAAATTCCAAAAACATTTTGATATCTTCTAGTCTTGCAACCGGGGCAAAGGTTTCTTCAAAATCAATACCTTCAACTTGAGCATAGCCTTGAATCTGTTTTTTTTCTTATTACTTTTCCATCTTCATTCAACTTGTTCCTAAAAACCCACTTGGTTCCAATCACTTTTTTATCTTTTGGTCTTGGAAAAAGTTCTCATGTCTACTTCTCAATTTGATTAAGCTCATCTTCAATGGGATCAATCTAATGCTTGTCTTCGCTATCTTCTCTAAAGTTTTTAGGCTGTATTTTAGATAGCAGAGAAAAGTTTGCATTTTTTGGCCCACTTGCTAATATTATTCTAGTCTACACTCCCATATCTTTATCACCAAGAACTTGATTTTTTTATTCTTTTGGAAAAATCTAGATGGTGTCTCTGTATTTCGATGTTCTATTTCTTCTTCTTCATTTTCTTCTCCTTCTTCTTTGTGGCTTGGCTCCTCTGTTTGAACATGTGTTGTCACCTTCTCATGCCCTTCTTCATCCACTTTCACATTGACACTCTCTACAATTTTTCCCAATGTTTTATTGTAACATTGATAATCCTTGCTTCTTGATGAATAACTAAGAAAGATACCTTCATGAACTTTGGAGTCAATTTTTTCCAAGTCCTCCTCATCTCTTTTAATGTAGCACTTGCTTCCACAAAATTTGAAGCATTTAACTATTATTGGTCTACCCTTCCATAATTTATAATGTGTTTTTTCGTTGTTGACTCTGATTTTCCCTCTATTCAAAATGTACATCGTGGTATTGACCACCTCTCTCAAAATCTTGTCTGATAGCTTAGCTCCATTTAACATTGATCTAGCCATCTCTTGTAGTGTTCGATTTTTCCTTTCTACCACTCCATTATATTGTGGAGTCCTTACAACTAAAAATTTCTCTTTATTCCTTGAAGCTCACAAAACTCTTCAAATTTATTTGAGATAAACCCACCTCCTCTGTCTGATCTCAAGAATTAGATTTTCAAATTAGTTTTGTTTTCAACCAAGGCTTTGAATGTTTTGAACTTCTCAAATGCTTCAAATTTTTCTTTTCGAAACGTAACCAGGGATGATTTTAGGAGCTAAATTTCGCTCATGGGCTAATTTTCCATGATTTTTCCCAAAAATATATTCGTTATTCTAAAAATTATTCGCCCAAATTCTGTAAGATAAAATTATTTTACCTTAAAAATCACCAAAATGTTATACAAACTATATAAAATCCTTAGAAATTTGACCATTTTTACAATAATATAGCCAACCATTTATAGTTGGCATATGAAGGATTAGTAAGATTCACCAAGGTTTCAACATTTTAAATAAATTTTCATCCTTAAAATCATCCGTGAACATAACCCATGTCATTTTAGAGTAATCATCAATGAGAAACATGAAGTAATTTTCACCTTGTAGACTTTGTGTTCTTGTACGCCCGCAAAGATCTGTATGAACGAGTTCCAATGGCTGCGATGTTGAGTACTCCTTTGATTAGAAGCTTGTTCTTGTCTATTTTCCATGCTGACATTGCTTGCAAAGAGTGTTTGAAGATTTAACAATCTTTGACATGTCTATCACTGCTTGTTTAGTGTTGATTTTTACTATATTATCAAAGTTCATATAGCCCATTCTTCTATGCCATAACCAACTTTCATCCATTTGTTCCATATAACATTTTTCTCTCTTGATCTCATTGAGGAGATATACATTATTTGACTAAAAGTGAAAATAATGTATTTCAAACCTTCAACCTACAAAACATTTTATGTTTTAGTCTTTCCATTATTGAGATTGAGAGTACCTTTTCTAGATAGTAGCATTATCTCCAAATCTCATAATGCCTTCATTGCCACTCTAATTTGGTCATCACTATGGAGTCAAATATTCTTGAGTGATGCTTTGACTCAAGAATCAAATTCCGTAATTCAGGTAGGGATGGGCAATTGTTAGTTTGGTGACCCACTTTCTCACAGAGTGCGCAAGGTGGTGGGATGCATGGAGGAAGTGGAGCTGTGGGCTCCTTCTTCTTTCTCCTTCCCCCAGCTGTAGCAGGGGGCTTAGGGAGTATGGGGGTAGTGGGGGTGAGGACGGGAATCGTCATGGGGAGGCCTTCCTATGGGGGAAGGGATGGGCGAGGGACCATCTCAGGTGGATGTAAATACCACACTGGGATTGCTAACACCATATTGGGTAGTGTGAGCGTTGCGGCTACCTGGAAAGCTTCAATACTGGGTGGAGGGTAAAAGAAGGGAATTTGAGTGAGAGGTGGGGGAACTGTCTCCCAAACGGGAGGTTGCCCCTAAGGGTTTGTGGATTCGTCGACCGTAGGGGTCGACAAGTGCACAGGAGGCTCCTGTGGGAGTGGTTCTACGACTATTGAGACATCAGGAATGACTGAAGCCTCTTGAGGAGGATGCGCATCCTCCGTGCGAGTTCCGTTAGATGAGATGACGTAGACTTGATTAGGGGGAAGGAGTGGTGGTGCTCCATGGTACGTCCCTAACAAGGATGGATCTTTAAAAATACCAGGACCCATCTCAATGAGTGGATATGAGTCTTTGTTTGTGTGAATGAGGGGAAGAATGTTATCGATATTGGCAGATGGGTTTGGCTCATAATGTGAGACTTGGTCGATGGTCACAATCTTCCCGTTGTGGGGGAACATGATTGTCCGAAAGACGAATGATGCCACTGCCTTCATAGCATACATGTAGCTACGTCCGAACAAGATATTGTAATCGATCGGAGCGTCGATAACTTCGATATCAATGAGAATAGTTTTGCCCTTGAGTTCCACGGGGACATTTTGGAAGAGCCCTTCAGGAGATGATGGTCGTCCATCATAAGCTCGTAATGTGATGGCGGAGGGTATGAGTTCCGGGGAACCAAGTTTCTTCCATACTGTTTTGGACATGATGCATGTAGATGCACCTTCATCGATGATACACCGATGAATGGTGATGTTCCGTATTTTTACTAGTATTTGAATAGCGACCAAGGCGACAAGATGAGGTTCACTATTGTCAAGATCAAAGGTGATGAGTCTAGTATCAGTAGGGTCGACTGCCCCCAAGGCGGAAAGTAGAGATTTCGGTTCTGTAGGACAAGTCTAGAGGACTTCCAAGATTGACATGGCAGCTGGGGATTGTGCTAAGTCGTCGACCAAGCTATAGTTGTGGGCGGCCCTGGCCTGTGGGTTGTGAACATTCCTGCGCAAGGGGATGCAAGGGATGCGTAATGGTGGTTCAGCGGAAGGGAAAGGGATCACCAATGGGGGTCCCGTCGGTGTAGGGTTTGTCTCTGAAGAGATAGGAGTAGACTCAGCTGGAGTATGATATTGACGATTGCGTGTTTGCATAAGGATTTCTTCCTCACTGGTGAGGAGAATTGTTCACTCTGTTGGATTGTTAGGGCTGTGGTATTGTCCCACCTGAGGTGGGGGATGTTGTGCATCCTGTTGGGTGTTTATCACCCCTTGATGTGGGATAGGATTTTGCATCATGGCGGGAGGGGGTTGTTGCACATACTGTTGTGGTGCTTGTTGAGGGGTAGTTTTTGCAGGGGTATGGGGAATACTACCCGAGTCTTTCAACCTTTTGAAATCAACGATTTGGGGGAAATGGTAAGTGTAATGACCGAAATCGCCACAAAGAGCACAAGGGTGGATGGTTTTAATATTATTTCTCCCTTGGCGTTTGTTGTTATTATTTCCCCCTTGGGGGTTTTGGTTCCCTTGGTTCTAATTGCCCCCAGTGGGTTGGTGTTGTGGGGGTTGATTCCCGCCTTGACCAGGGTTGTTGTTATTCCTATTCCGTCCTTTCTTCTTGGCATTGTTCGAAGGGTGAGTTGGGTTGGCTGTGTTCAACTGTTCAAAAATTTTGTATTGTTGAGCCGCAGAGGGTTGAACAAAATTTACCCCCACATGTGGGTGTGGGGGATCCATGGGTTGTGGAGGACCAGGAAATGGAAAATATGGATTTTGTGGTGGTGTCGATCCATAAGGTACATAGGAAGGCTGTGTGATTTCACCAGTACTATAAGCGGATGTTGAGGGAGCACCACTGTTTGTGGGAATAGATGGATGTGTGGGAGGCGTCGGTGGTGGTCCACTAATGGGTGGAGGTATAGCAACAGGATATGGCTGTTGATAAGGGGGTGGGGGGTAATAAGAAGTGCCCCCATAAGACGGTGGGTATTGAGGTGTTCCATACATCGATGGTGGTTGGGGTTGTGGATCATGGTGTGTGGTGGCACCTATTAGTCCATTTGCTGAGTGAGACATCCCAGGTTTGTCTTGGCCAAATGTCACAGGTTTTGGAAGATCAGAAAGTACTGTGTATAAGTACCCTGACTGTGCGTAAATGAGGTCGTATTGTTGAGCCTTACTAATAGATTCCTCTTCCAATTGGGGGAAGGTGGAAGCGACATCTTTACCAAGTAGAGAGACAAGTGATCTAAGAAACCAATCAAGACATTGTTGTTTTGTGGTTTCTGCTTTACACAAACTACGTCGCCTACGCCACTCATGAATGTGGTCAGCGATGTGGGTGGCTGAGGTCTGTTTGAAGTTGGACAGTAGTTCTAAACCATTTTCATGGCAGATTGGTAATTGGAAAAAGGTCAAGAAGGCTTTGGCCAATGACTCAAAGGTCGTATGGGACCCTGATTTTTCTTCGACATATCATTTGGCTGATGGGCCAGTAAGTGTGCGTTGAAATAATTGCAGTCTGATGGAATCATCCATAATGCTATTAGAAGAACACCATAGATGAAAAGTCATGACATGGTTGGTGGGGTCATCCCCTGCCTTTCCTTCAAACTTTGGTATGTCTGAAGGAAGTTTTGTTGGCATTGCAGGCCATGTGGCGTCATGCAATATAGGATCATTCGTGAGCTTGGTGAGATCCGGTATGTTGAGAGAGGCCAGATATGGCATCTATAGTGGGGTGGTAGGGTTAGTTTCAGCCATAGTGTGTTTTGAACCTGACCCTTGATGGGGACTAGGTGGGTTGGTGCTCCCTCCTTGAGAGGAAGTGGGTCCCCTGCTTCTGTGCAAAGGAGAGCAAGTGAATGGATGTCCTTGGGAAGTTGACCCAAGTAAGGTAGAACCAAGCATAGCTGATCCCAAGATGGTAGCACTCACAGGAGTATGTGAAGGAGGTATCGATGAGAGGGTATGACTAGATACTCCCCCTAATATAGGAGGGAGATTGAGCAAGCGTCGTGAACGATGGGGGCTCTGTGTTTCCCCTATGATGTCAGACTAGTTGTGTGAATGTGTGCACAAAGTGGTGAGAGAAATATAGAAACAAGAGTCTTTGTTGTGACTATTTACACAATATATATATCAAAGTCAAAATGTAATCAGATGTGCATCATACATAAATGAGAAAGAAGCATATATGTGGGTAAGAGGGTTTTGTCCACGTGGGAAAACAAAAAGAAAAAAAATACTCATGTCCTAGAAGACGTAACGTCCTTCCTCTCAAATACCACTGGACCTTCCAATAGTACTCAATAGTGGGGTCTGAAGTCACTGAAAGAGACACTAGTGAAGGATGAAATAATTGGTTATAATGAGGGGTAGAGGGGGCATATCTCAAAAGAGATGGCGATATTTCCCAATAGCCACACAAAATCCAATCAAGGTGCAATTGCAGCCCACAATCGCCACCTAGGTAGATGTCCTAAAATTGGTTACTAGGTACCTCGGTCCAAGTGCGGCATTTAGATTTTCGGCCTAAGAAATGGGTCACGGGATGGATCACGTCCAAGAGGTGGGTGCCTCAAGGGGGGACGCACAAAACAACTGGACCTCGGCCTTCGACCCTTCACGGGTATCTCCCTGCCTTATGGTGATTGGAACACTGGACTTGGAGGATTTTGATGTTCCCTATTTGTCAACCTCTATGTTTGAAAATGTGAGAACCAGATAACGGGGAGTTATTTGGATGTCTATCCTCGAAATCCTACCTAGACTAAAAAATTCTTTTGGTACCTCTTGTGGAGGAAAACTTAGTGAGTTTTTAGAAAGTTTTTAGATGAAGTTGCTTTGTGAGGCTGGGGGTGAAAACGAACCTCGTTTGATTAAAAGTGGGAGTGGATAGTCCTGTCAAGAAAATATGGGGTGTTTTCGGGATCCCTTTGGAGGAAACCTACTTAGACCTCCACGTTTCGAGAAGAGGCTATGTGAGTGAAAAAGTGACTTTTGTGTGTGAGTGAAAGTGCGCCAAGTTTTAGTTAATTAGACGTCACCTTGCTACATGTGGACATCGCTTGGTCCTTACAAGAGTTTGATTACCTAATTAGCTAGATGTCATTGGTACAACCTTGCGGAATTTTAAAAGCCCTAGGAAACTAGCATGTGTACATGTGGTCCGTTACTATATTTTAACTCCCTATGTGTGAGTTAATATAGAAAAAGCATGAAACTATCCTAGATTGAACATGTGGGCATGTGTGGGCCCGTTACAAACCTTTAAACTCTCCTAGTTTTTTTATCTAAGAAAGCAAAATTCCAACCACTATCCTACTTTTGTGACATGTGGGCATGTATGGGCCCGTTACAAATTTAAGATATGTTTGAAAAATGAAACTAAGAGGGGTCCCAAAAGGGCCTTTGTCCTCTCCTAAAAGTTTTGAAATTTTGTTAAGGGAGATGAGATTGTTTTCGCAATCTTTTTCTAGTTCTCAAGATCGCTCGAAGGCGCAAGAGAAGAGCATACTCAAGGATTGTTACTTCAATTTCTAGTCCCAAAATGTGAGTTTAGATGTGATTAAGATTTGATGTTCACCTTAGATTATAAATCAAAGCAAGCCATCCACATGGCAAAAAGCAAATAAGGGAAATTGATTTTTATCCACCTAAGTGCCTATGTTTGTTTGACTATCCCCTTTATAAGTTGAGGGGTCTAAGTGGTGCAGTATTTAGAGCATGCATAACATCATTCTTAAGAAGGAAAAATGACTTTCCCCACATCCAAGACCTTACAATGTGAAATTTAGATCAAATGCGCGGCCTCTAGTGTAGACAGAGGTGCATAAAGCGCTTGCGTGCTAACATAATTGAGACTGAAAGCACATGCGCGTAGAGGGAAATTGTTGTTCAGGCGCATGCATGCACGATGCGCGTATGTGGGGTGGAAAACCCGTGCACCTGTGACAAGAGGCCGAGAAAGAAAATCCGGATGGATTTCTCTCAATTCTCTTGTGAATTGACTGGTTAGCAGGTCGACAGAGGTCGGTTTGTGCACCTGCAAGTTAAACAAATGAAAAGGAAAGAAAAATAAACCCAAATGAGGGAGGAATTGATACCTTCTCCCAAGTATGGTCGCCAATCTGTTTGCACCCAATTCGTCACTTGGTGAGAAAATAAAGGGTGCTTACATGCCCAGTTGGGTCTTGCTGAGCATGACAGCTGTAGAGGAAAGA
>ML784819.1:1001548-1012886 GCA_009831015.1 Picea engelmannii
TTTAGGGCTCAATTAGGTCTTTGACCAGCCTACCATGTGGATTCAGCTCAGATTTGATGGTCAAATCAGGTTGGGAGCTGGTCCATAAGTGGTTGGGAGGCCGACCAATTCAATAAATGCGTCGTTTAGCAGGTGCGCGGGTTCTTTCGCTAACAATCACACATCATGCACGCATGCGCACATTGTACGTTCCTGTTCCGCGCATATGCGCACGCACCCATCTTCTGTAAAGCGCCCTTCAATTTTTGGTTACTTTGTATAGTTTTTTGACCCTTTTGCAATGCTGTGAAATTAATCTAGTGCCATGAATGACTTCATTACTGTTTGACGATGTTGAGTTCTTGTCGCATTGTGCGGATGAAATTTCAGTGATAACACACCCAAAAACCCTGATGTAGGAAAAAATTTCCTCGATATACCAGTCTGCTATTTTCCCCAGGTTGGCCATGATCTTGTTTGAAATCCTGGGAGGCGGGAAACCGTAGAGGGCGATATGCATCAACACCACTACATAATGACATATTTCATAAAATAAATCTTGAGCTTTATCCTCCCACAACTTGGAGTGATAGAAATGGATGGGATCAACGCAGATCGAGGTCCAACTCCATTTCATCATAGGAAAATGCATCATAAAACAAATGGCATCCACAATGTATGCTGACATGTAGAAAGGAGAAGGTTTCCCTTTGGTCTTCATCGACTGATACTCTGTGATTTCCTTGGCCATATTGTCCGATAACATATTGGCCCAATTGAAAGAGAAACTTTCTGCCACTTTATGCATAATTGGTACCCATGCCAACAAGAAATGAGCAGATTCCTTCCTCCCAAAAAGTCTACACAACATCATAGCCGCATAAATCATATGGGCATCTAATGATGTTGTGGCATATATGCCATGGGTTTCTGCTCTGAATTTCTTAGGGTGTCCCCACCATTCCTTGATTAATTCAGGGTAGTTCTTTTCATATTGTGTGCACTCTTCTTTGTAGAACTCCATTAGGAAAGTGACATTGTAACTGCATTTGAAAATTGGGGATAATTTATACATTACTTGTATATGCTCTGGTCGAAAGGACCCAACAACTACCTTCTATGAATTGTAGATTCTCCTGGTTGAAATGTCAATGTTATCCAGGGCCCATCCTCTCATGTTGTTATACGGCATGAGCCTCATTCGCGCAACTATTTTGTGCATCTTTGATTGAGCTATATCCCTTAGCTTCGTCGCATGGGTTTCGGTCACCTCGTCGCCCATATCCTCTGGGAAGTTTATCAACTCGTGTTGTAGAATATCAAACACCTGTGTCCAGTTTTTCACAGTGTCTATAGCTCTCGATGAGGTGTCTGGGAGAACATCTGTGTTCGGGTTCACGCTCTCACCAGCTGCTTTAGCCATTTTTCACAGCGCCATGATATTAGTGAGCTTAGAACTGTGTTTCTTGTTATAGGGAAATGCATAAACTTCTTATCTTTCTAAAACTTGTTGTCTTGTGAGAATGAAAATAGAATTCAAAATCTAATATCCTTATCCACCTTAAGTGTATTGATTTGAGGATACTTTATTGACAATGCATTCATTCATCTTAATGAAAAGATCTATGCGGTGATATGCAATCTATATTGAAATTATTTTCGTTGATCCGTTATTAATGCCATTAATATTGGTGGTTCACGATCGGGAGCTTGGATGAATAAGATTTGAAATTTCCTAAACCACGATTTAGCAAAAAATTAATTGCGAAACAATCTTGTTTAACACTGTAATTAATCATGTTTAACGTTAAGTGTTTTCGGGTTTTCGGACTTTGGGATATCTATAGTAGTTTGAGATAGAATTCCCAAAACCTGAAACCGCGAAGTGATTTATCATTGAATGATTTTTTTTTAATTTTAATTAACCCTGCTTAGTGTTTAAGGTATTTTAGTAGTTCAAACTTTGGGAATTTAAAGTGTGATGAATGGTGAATATCTGAATTCCGAATGTGTGAAGTTATTAATTAACTTTTAATCGAGGTTAAATTAATTAATTGGGTTTTAGCTTTTCAGCATTTACTGTTTCATGTATTGGAAAGTTAACTTTTATTAAATTTTCAACCAGTCATTACCTATAGTGATGTGTCAAGATTTTAGCAAGGTATATGTGTACCATGACTAGGACCTTTCAAACACTTTTTGGGTATCGGGACTTTGAAAATGCGACATGGAGAAACGCCTGAAGCGCAAAAATCCGAAGCACGAAACTCCGAAGCACTAAACTTCAAAGCAATCTATAGTGAATTGACTTTTTAACAATTAGGCGGCTCCAAAAAACTTGAGGGAAAAAGGGATCGTTCAATCAACATTGAAATTTAATCGACGGTGGACATCATGCACGCCTTACGACTAGATGCGAAAGTGATTTAACATTTGAAAACCGACTCCTGAGTTATTATAAAAAAGATAAAGTAAAGATCAAGGATTAGAATTTATACGTGTTCCAATAGTGTGAAAGATATAATAAAACAAGTTATAATGAAAATTCCAAGATGACCTAAAATTGATTTCACAGCTCCCCCCTTTTTAAATGATATTCTATCTTTTCTCATCCACTTCATCAAATGTTATTACATTTTTCACCCATACAATTTCTCTTAATACTATCTCTTTTTATAGTTTATCACAACCCTTCATCAAGGGACATATTAATTCAAAAAGACATTGCGCCCATTAATTAAATAATCGATTCTCCTTTTTTTATTTCACTTTTCCAAATATCATCGGAAAATACCATGGGTTTGAAAACACCATTTCATTTTTTACTTTTTATGTGCATCCATTTTTTAATATACTTATAACCCTATATACAAATCAATCTTGGAAATGTTGCGTGTATTTGTAAAGATGTAATATGACATTAATGAAAACATTAATCCTTTGACATCAATAACAATAATTCCAACAATATCGCCCTTTCTCAGAAGACAATCCTGCAATGAAACACATAGTACATCAGGCATATAAACAAATCTATTCATGTTTGCAATTCTCCCCCTTTGACATCAATGGAAAAGGGATGTTCCCCCTTAGCTTGTGCTTCTCCTTAAGAACATAGTGATGAGATGGATATTACTCCCAATTTATGTCTACGATATTCAAATGTCTCCTTAGGAAGGGGTTTTGTGAAAATATTTGCAATATGTGCTTTGGTGACAATATATTCCAACTTGACATTATATTCTGCTACTTCTTCTATTAAGAAGTGATACTTGATTGAATTATGCTTTTTTTTTAGTGCATAACAAGATTCTTTAGAATATTTATTACACTTGTGTTGTCACAAATTATTGATATTTCAAATGATCTTATTATACTTTAATATCTGTCAATGCATGTTTCGTCCAAATAAATTGTGTGCAACATGATGTTGTTTTTATATACTCAGTCTCTGTTGTGGATAGAGATATTGAAGATTGTTTCTTGCTCAACCAAAACACTAGACTATTTCCGAGAAAGAATGCTCCTCCACTTGTACTTTTCCTGTTATCAATATTGCCTACCCAATATGCATCCATATATGCTATTAGATTAAAATGTTCACCTCTTGAGTACCACAAGCCAAATTCCAAGGTGCCCTTTAGATATTTGAATATTCTTTTCATTGCTTGCACATGAGTTTCATTAGGTGCAACTTGAAATTGTGCAACGAATCCTACTACTTTCATAATGTTCGACAAGCTTGATGTTGTCACATATAGTAGGTTGTCAATCATTGACATGTACAAAGTTTGATTTGCTTCTAGTGATTGATTAACTTCGCTCAATTTATAACTTGTGACCATGGGTGTGTTGACTGTTGCACAATCTTTTATTATGAACTTCTTCAACATTTCCTTGATATACTTGGTTTGTGAAATTAATATGCCTTTTTCGAATTGTGAAATATGTAAACCAATAAAGATTGAAAATTCACCAAGCATAGACATCTCAAATTCATTTTGCACTTCTATCACAAAATCTTGGCACATTTTGTTCATACTACCTATGAAAATGATGTCATCTACATAAAGTGTACATAAACCAAAAAAATCAATTGTTTTTCTCTTAATGTCTCAATGTAGAAATTATTGTCAATAATTCCTCTTTTGAAACCTTGTTGTTGTAAATATTTGTCAAGTCTTGAATATCAGACTATGGGAGTTTGTCTTAGCGCATAAAGTGTTTTCTTCAATCTGCTTATATGATCCTTATTTTCTGATAATAAAATCCTTCTGGTTATTCAATGTATACTTCTTCCTCTAAATTTCCATTGAGAAAGACATACTTGACATCCATTTGATATACTTTGATGTTCTTGAAACACACAAATTACAAAAACATTTTGATATCTTCTAGTCTTGCAACTGAGGCAAAGGTTTCTTCAAAATCAATACCTTCAACTTGAGCATAGCCTTTACAAACCAGTCATGTTTTTTTTCTTATTACTTGTCCATCTTCATTCAACTTGTTCCTAAAAACCCACTTGGTTCCAATCACTTTTTTATCTTTTGGTCTTGGAAAAAGTTCTCATGTCTCCTTCTCAATTTGATTAAGCTCATCTTCCATGGGATCAATCTAATGCTTGTCTTCGCTATATTCTCTAAAGTTTTTAGGTTGTATTTTAAATAGCAAAGAAAAGTTTGCATGTTTTGGCCCACTTGCTAATATTCTTCTAGTCTACACTCCCATATCTTTATCACCAAGAATTTGATTTTTTGAATGATTCTTTTGGAAAAATCTAGATGGTGTCTTTGTATTTCAATGTTCTATTTATTCTTCTTCATTTTCTTCTCCTTCTTCTTTGTGGCTTGGCTCCTCTGTTTGAACATGTGTTGTCACCTTCTCATGCCCTGCTTCATCCACTTTCACATTGACACTCTCTACAATTTTTCCCAATGTTTTATTGTAACATCGATAAGCCTTGCTTCTTGATGAATAACTAAGAAAGATATCTTCATGAAATTTGGAGTCAATTTTTTCCAAGTCCTCATCATCTCTTTTAATGTAGCACTTGCTTCCACAAAATTTGAAGCATTTAACTATTATTGGTCTACCCTTCCATAATTTATAATGTGTTTTTTTGTTGTTGACTCTGATTTTCCCTCTATTCAAAATGTACATCGTGGTGTTGACCACCTCTCTCAAAATCTTGTCTGATAGCTTAGCTCCATTTAACATTGATCTAGCCATCTCTTGTAGTGCTCAATTTTTCCTTTCTACCACTCCATTATATTGTGGAGTCCTTACAACTAAAAATTTCTCTTTATTCCTTGAAGCTCACAAAACTCTTCAAATTTATTTGAGATAAACTCACCTCCTCTGTCTGATCTCAAGAATTAGATTTTCAAATTAGTTTTGTTTTCAACCAAGGCTTTGAATGTTTTGAACTTCTCAAACGCTTCAGATTTTTCTTTTCGAAACGTAAGTTCCAGGGATGATTTTAGGGGCTAAATTTCACTCATGGGCTAATTTTCAATGGTTTTTCCCAAAAAAATAATCGTTATTCTAAAAATGATTCGCCCAAATTTTGTAGGATAAAATTATTTTACCTTAAAAATCGCCAAAATTTTATACAAACTATATAAAATCCTTAGAAATTTGACTATTTTTACAATAATATCACTAACCATTTATAGTTGGCATATGAAGGATTAGTAAGATTCACCAAGGTTTCAATATTTTAAAATAAATTTTCATCCTTAAAATCATCCCTGAACATAACCCATGTCATTCTAGAGTAATCATCAATGAAAAACATGAAGTAATTTTCACCTTGTAGACTTTGTGTTCTTGTATGGACACAAAGATCTGTATGAACGAGTTCCAATGGCTTCGATGTTGAGTACTCCTTTAATTTGAAGCTTGTTCTTGTTTGTTTTCCATGCTGGAATTGCTTGCAAAGAGTGTTTGAAGATTTAACAATCTTTGGCATGTCTATCACTGTTTGTTTAGTGTTGATTTTTACTATATTATCAAAGTTCATATGGCCCATTTTTCTATGCCATAACCAACTTTCATCCATTTGTTCCATATAACATTTTTCTCTCTTGATCTCATTGAGGAGATATACATTATTTGACTAAAAGTGAAAATAATGTATTTCAAACCTTCAACCTACAAAACATTTTATGTTTTAGTCTTTCCATTATTGAGATTGAGAGTACCTTTTCTAGATAGTAGCATTATCTCCAAATCTCATAGTGCCTTCATTGCCACTCTAATTTGGTCATCACTATGGAGTCAAAGATTCAAAGATTCTTGAGTGATGCTTTCCCTATGACTCAAAGATGCCTTAGTGATACTTTCCCTTTTTATATTCTAAAGGTAAAGGTGAGATCATAATATAAATCCACTCCATTCATTATTTTCTTAGATGTGTTTGAGAACCCCCAAAAAAAAATCAGATCGAATGTGTCACATGCATGTCACAACTTCCAAATACACCATAACGTAATTCAGCAATTTCATTCTTAAGTGACAATTTGTTTTATATTTATACATTAATTGGGTTTTTGGGAGTTTGAATTGAAGATTTTGTATTCTATTTCCTGTATCATGGGTGAATGGCTTGTACATTAAAAACTTTAAAAAGGAAAACGCAGGCAAATTCAATAACAAAGTTTTTCTTTAACTTGGATATTAGCAAATAACACATAAGAGAAACCTAGAAGTATTGGGCCATTGCTTATGCAAAAATTTAACATAGCCCAATATGTTAATGACAGTCAAGCAGGCACCTGAGTAGTGCGTCCATATCACTGACAGACGAACTCCAAACTTAGTATTGCCCATACTGACCCCTATAATAGTTAGGGCCACGACGCGGTGGTTGTCGATAATATCCAACTTCGTAATCATAACCAGGATGATTAGGGGGGTAAGCCGGCTGACCATGAGCTGATGCCAACGACAAACAAGCATGGTTAATATGACTCATTACCAATCGAACAACCAAAATACTTACACCGCTGTTAAACAAATCGAAGGAGGTTAGAATAATAATAATAATACTTACTCCCCGGGCCAGAATAATTGTAAAGGACAGGGCCAGAGTAACGACGACCAATTATGAAGCCTGGGCTTATACCCCGATCGGTTTCGCCATCATCCTTGCCATTTTGTTGGGCTTTATCAGTATTATCATCAACGACCTGAGGAGCTTGTTCCTCGTTTACTTCTCCTCCAGTTGGATATCCCACAGGTGGCTGCCTTTGTTTAGTCACAGCTGCCATTGCTTCTTCTTCTTCGCCAAATATTCTGATCCACAATTCAAACAATCTTCAGTTCAGTATATAATGAAAAATATCCAGGAAATATTATGAATTTAACATCAACACTATCTGAACTAAGAGACTGAGAGGAGGAACAGTGAGAGCTTACTCAAATTCACTCGATTTGACTTGGATCTCTCTGCTATGCTTCTACTGCGCAATTTGTACTGAATAACATTCATTTCCTCTCCATGTATTTATATATGTCTAAAGTCGGTTCAAAATACCTGTGGAGTAGAATGAAGTAGATTTATATGGTTGGATTTGCTTAGATCTGGTATATGTTCTGTCTCTTTTCTTAAAGAGAAGAATCAATTCAATTTTATCTATACTCAGAATTTCTGGGAGTGGGAATGTTTTTTGCAACCGGAGGAATTCGAAGCTTACTTTTGCAACCAGAGGAATTCGAAACTAACAAATTTCGATTGGTAGCTCTGGTATTGTTTGTTAGGTTCAGAAGTAGCTGGTTGAATTGTAAGTGGGCCGCGCTTGTCTTTTGAAAGGTAGGCTGGATAGTAACTAATTTAACCATCGGTTTTCTGGTGTAAAATCTTATTTTAGATAAGGCATTATACGGATCACTTTGCTTGCTTTGACTGTTACTTTTTTCTGACTGGAATCTTATGCAACACTCATATCAACATCCAACAGTAATTAAAAAGTGATAGCCTGTCCACTTTGGAATCAGTTCGAGTAAAACTCTCATCAATATTGAAATGGCAACATCTATGATTTATTTCAGTTAAATTTAAATGTTTACAGGATAGTTGCCTCACCAGGGATTGAATAGTATGCTTAAATCCAACTATAAGTGCCCTCTGAGATAAGGTAACCGACTGTTAAAAGATGAATGTCCCAATTGTCTTCTGTAAGATTTTTTTGGGTTGATTTATAATATATATTCTAGTGAAGTAGACACCAAGTATGCACCGAACATTATTGTTTTATGTTGGAAATGCATCCCTTTGAATGGTATATTTATATTTTATATTAGGGTTGTGGAAGCTTAGAGATCCTTTATAGTCTTGGTTTGTGATTTTTTTTTTTTCTCCATAAGCCATTTAAGTTTTATTATAAGCTGATTTGGAATTATTTAAGATTTTATTTAATGTTGAACATTAGAAAACTAGAAGTGGAAAAAGGATTTAGTATATTATTTATTAATTATTTATAAATTTAAAAAAATAGAAAAAGTGGATTGTGAGAAAAGAAAGGAAATTTTATATCTCAAAATTAATTGAAGAGATATGTCACATATTTATTGGGACTAGTCTGTCATATCTTATAATTTTGTAGTGAAGTAGGTAATGATTGTTGAGCAATAGTATGGAATAAATGTTGACTAGAGGCATCTAATAAATGCAAAGAGCTAGCAGGAAATGAGAATATGAAAATGTTGACATGTAGAATGCAAAAACTATAAATGGTTTATGGATTTTTAATTCCCATGTATTCATTGATAAGGTTGGAAAAACTTAGAGTGTAAGTTTTAACTTACTGTTAAGCTACTTAAATTTCTCTAGAATCATAACCATTTAGTTGTTGAATAAAACATTCAATGTGCTTTAGAGTGTGGGGGTTTTCTCGTGAAGGGTTTTTCATAACATGTACTTAATGGTTTGTTGTTTAGTTCATTTGTTTGCAACTATTATGTTATAAGTTTATGAACATTTTGTTGATGTATAAGTTTACTTAGGATAGGTAGGATATGCCATCCTTCTTGGTTGTTTATGGACAATCAACATGTGCTTCTTTGACTTATCACTGGAGTGGGTAAATTTCTCATCCATCTACTTATCTCATTATTTCATGAGAGAGTTATCCATCTACCTTCCATCTACCTTCATCAATGTTGTCTCCTCTCAGCCTATTATAAATAACAGAGCTCTTCAATGTAATCAGCGAGCACATCAATTAGATCAGTGTCTCTTCTTTGTAGAAGGTTGTTGGTTTTTGCAGTTGTTTCCTTGAGCTTGTGATATTGTCTTTTCTCAATATCTACATGGTATCAGAGATAAACTGCAAACCCCTTCTCATTTTTTCTAAGAGTTGCAGTAAACCATCGGTGGTCTTCTTGTGTGGATGCTCCGTGGAGTTAAAGTCTAAGTTTTTTTTTTCTCTACTTATTGTTGGCCGATCGACATTGGTTTCTTTCTATTGATGGAACCTGCTTGGTGGTAGGTCTACAGCTAAAGGCAGAACCCTCCACAAATGGTCCAACACTCACCCAACTCATCTGTAAAAACACCCAACATGCGCCCTTGGTGAAAATCTATCCACAAAGTGCTCAGCTCTCTCAACTCGACCAACAACTCGCCCAGTGGGTCCAACGCTAGCCCAAATCATCCATAAACATGCCTAGCTCGCCCAACACGTCCAACAAGCGCCCAACGCATCGCCCTTGGTGAAATATATGCCCAGATTATTTTTTTTGTTTGAGCAGATCTATAATTTTTACGAAAATGTTGGGGTTTACTCGTCAACGATAGTTTTTTTTCTTTCATGGTTTCCATTGTTTTGGCTGCTCCGTTTTTGCTACTCCAATAGTTGAACTCCATAGTGAAGGAGAGCTCTCTTGTTGGCGAATGAAATCGGGCCTGAGAAAGACCACGATTCCCTTTCTCCCTACCAAATTTTCCATCACTGTTGCACGCGACATATAGACCATTGGTGGGTGTGAGTCCTTTCTTGGGGCGGTGGTGATCTTGGTCGAGCGTCTTCACATTATTGAGATCTATGATTACACTTGGAAATAATGGAGTAAGTGCCAGTTGTAAGCGACAGTTGTAAGCACCAGTTGTAAGCTTCAGTTGTGAGAGTCAGTTGTAGGCGTGTTAAGAGTCAGTTCATAGTTAAGAGTCTAGTTGTCTTTGGTTTGCATGTAACCGACTCGGTAGAGTCTTTTCCTATATAAGGATGTAATCCATCTTCATTGAATAATTTTAAAGAAACACAGAATGGTGCCAGCATATATCTTGGAGATGACCACGCTCATCAGATCAAGGGATATGGAGACATTCCCGTGACATTGCCGAATGGTGTTGTTTGTCACATTCACAATGTGGTGTATGTGCTAGGAATAAAGAAAAGTTTGATCTCTATGTCCACCATTACAGATCAAAACTTGAAGGTTGAATTCTTCAAGAATTATTGCATAGTGAAGGATCTATTGGACCACTTCCAAACTATTGCAACGAGAGTCAGAGCAGGAGGTCTATACAAACTTGATGTTACCAACAAACCACATCATGCACTGACTTCTGCAACTATGCCAACAGAGATTCTTTGTCATCAAAGGTATGGA
This sequence comes from Picea engelmannii, assembly GCA_009831015.1. Classification (NCBI taxonomy): domain Eukaryota; kingdom Viridiplantae; phylum Streptophyta; class Pinopsida; order Pinales; family Pinaceae; genus Picea; species Picea engelmannii. The sequence continues at coordinate 1,012,145 of ML784819.1, forward strand.
CACATCAATCATCCTGATTTATTGTTATTACAGAAAAACAATATGGTTGAAGGACTTCCCATGTTAAAGAATGAGAAGGTTGCTTGTCATGGATGTGCATTAGGAAAGATGCACAGAGATGAATTCCCCTCTAATCCTGATAAGAAAAAGAGAGATGTGTTAGATCTTGTGCATACTGATGTTTGTGGGCCTATGCAGACTAGGTATTTAGGAGGTGCATTTTACTTTCTATTATTTATTGATGATTGCACAAGATACACATGGGTTTACTTCCTTAGACGAAAAAGTGATGTTTTTGAGTACTTTAAGGAATTTAGAACCATGGTGGAAAAACAGATAGGAAAATCCATCAAAATCCTCCGTTCAGATCAAGGGGGAGAGTATAAATTAGGGGACTTCAACAAATATTGCAAAGATAATGGAATAGTACAACAATTTACAGTACCTCACACTCCACAACAAAATGGAGCCGCTAAAAGGAAAAACAAAACTCTGGTAGAGTGTGCATGTAGTATGATGAAAGGTAAGAATCTCTCAAATGCATTTTGGGCTGAAGCCATAAATACTGCAGCTTATTTAAAGAATAGAAGTCCAACAAAGTGTCTTGATAATGTTACTCCTTTCGAAGCCTTGAATGGTTCCAAACCTGCAGTTCATAATTTGAAAGTATTTGGGTGTAAGGCTTTTGCTCATATTCCAAAGGAGAATAGGAGGAAATTGGATGCTAAAGCCATTAAATGTA
>ML784819.1:1014221-1029430 GCA_009831015.1 Picea engelmannii
CAGTTATCAAAGGTATTTGAAATGAAAGATCTTGGTGAGTTACATTGCTGCCTAGGTCTTGAAGTTTGGAGAAATGCAGGCCAAACTTTTGTTTGTCAGAGTAAGTATATCAGAGAAATACTTAAGAGATTTAAAATGGATCAATGTAAGTCTTCTACTGTTCCCATCCAGCAGAATGTGAAACTTTCTTGTGATGATGGTTCGAAGGAGGTGAATGGCACTATGTATAGATAGATGGTGGGTAGTCTGAATTATCTCACCACAACTAGACCTGATATTTCATATTTTGTGAGTGTGTTAAGTCAGTTCATGGTGAAACCTCATGAAATCCATTGGAATGCAACAAAGGCAGTACTCAGGTATCTAAAAGGTACACTTTATTATGGTATTAAATACACTGATGCATATGATGTTGAGTTGACAGGTTATTCAGATTCTGATTGGGCTGGCAATCTGGATGATCAAAGATCAACCACTGGATATGCGTTCAACATTGGATCCGGGGTTGTTTCATGGAGCAGTAAAAAGCAGCCTAATGTATCTTTGTCTTCTATCGAAGCAGAATATAAAGCCTTGTGTGCAACAACTTGTGAAGCTATTTGGTTAAGAAGACTTCTTCAAGATGTTGGAGAAGAGCGAAAGGAACCTACGATGATCAGATGTGATAATCAAAGTTCAATCAATATTGTGAAGAATTTGATTTTTCATGCAAGGACAAAGAATGTTGAAGCTTAGTATCATTTTGTTAGAGAAAAGTTGCAGTCAAATGAAATTACTCTTGTGTATTGTAATACTAGTGAAAATGCTGCTGATATTTTCACTAAGCCTCTTGGAAAGATTAAGTTTGAACTATTTAGGGAGATGTTAGGTGTAGAAGTCAATCCATTCTCCATTAAGGGGGAGACTTGGAAATAATGGAGTAAGCGCCAGTTGTAAGCTTCAATTGTGAGCTTCAGTTGTGAGAGTCAGTTGTAGGCATGTTAAGAGTCAGTTCATAGTTAAGAGTCTAGTTGTCTTTGGTTTTCATGTAACCGACTCGGTAGAGTATTTTCCTATATAAGGATATAATAATAGAATAATAGAATAATAGAGAAGTGAGCGTAGCCTCACCGTGTTGTTTGTTTCTCATATTTTAACTAGTACTGGACTCTAGTTTGTGCTGCGGTGTTGCTAAGATTTCCAGATCTTTTCCAACTTCAAGTCAGGATCAACAGAGAGAATTTCACGAGGACAACTTGATAATTTATTTCCCTCCATCTGATCATTGACGTCAAATTTCTTTTTTTGTGAAGGGTGCTCGTTATTCCTGCCTTAGGGCATGTGTAGCTCCAAAGTGACCGATTTGTTATGGAGGGATGATTTGTGCTTAGGGCCACCTTTCTAGTTGTTTTGGAAGTTGATATGTCCCATTAAGAGGTCGATTTATCTCCTTGGTAGGATGATTTAACTGATGGGGGGGGATTTCTCTCACTTAAAGGAGGAAATCATAATCTCAGCTTGCAGTGGGGATTGTCATCAAGCAGATGGGGTCATTTTTTGGAAGATAGGCAGCCTGTAGAAAACGTTTTTATGTTTGATATCAACGCGTCCTTTTTTTCCTCATTTTTTTATGGGTTTAAATAGAGCATCCTCCTCTCTGTAAGCATTTATTTTGTAACTAAGCCACATCTTGTGGTATGAGTGAGCTCTTAAAAAGAACCTGAGTTCCTTGTTTAGATCCTGGGGTTACATTTTTTTATATAACCAGATCTTATTTTCTTTGTATTATCTATTGTAAATGGCGTAGTTAAGGACACTTGAGCTCCTAACTCCCCATAATTATCATACATGGAAATGTAAGATGCAACAATTGTTGCAATCAAAAGGGCTCTGGAAGATGTTAGTCGAGGATCAACCTATGTTCACCAAGTAAATCGAGATTTTCGACTATAAAAAAAAACTTGATGAAGCTACGGGCTTCATTGGTTTGCATGTGTCAGATAGCTTGTTGTTCCACATATCTGATTGTAAAACTCCGAAAGCAAGTTGGGACAAGTTGGATTCCTTATTTGAAAAAATCAATGAATTTCGAGCCCTACAATTGGAAGCAGAGTTGTCATCACTGGTACCTGATGAGCATGCATCCATTGAAGAGTATCTTACCAAATTCTGGCTACTGGTGGCACAACTAAAAGGGTGTGGAAAAACTAAATTAGATGAAGAGTGCATCTTCTTTATTTTATCCAAGCTAAAAGTTCCTTATCAGGTATTTTCTTCTGCATTTTATTCTACTATGGATGCACTGAGAAGTGAGTTTAAAATGCCTTCCTTTGAGATTTTTTGCGAGCATCTTACTAGAGAACAATCTAAGCTTACTCAATTAGATTCTCTTTCTGGCTCTAACAATAAGTCTCTTGTGGCTCATACCACCAAAACTAAGCACAAGACTCGGTATAAGAGGAAGAAAGATTTTGCTCCAGCTTGTGACTTTACCTCCAAGCCTCAACAGAAAACAAAACCTTTTCCTCCATCTTCCAAGTCTGGTGAGTCTCCTCCAAGACAAATAAGAAGACGTCAAATGACGCTTGTAGCTTTTGTGGTGGACTGGGGCATGTAGAATCTAAGTGTTGGTTGAAACTTGAAGCTTTGAATGAAGCCATGAAGCAACATAATATTTCAGTACCAAAACCTTCTTCTACTAGTAAAGGACATGCTTTATCAGCTCAAGCTTTGTATGCATATTCAAATAGCTGGATACTTGATTTTGGTGCTTCACACCACATGACTCATTCTCATGAGTTGTTGGCTTCTACATTTGAATGTAGCATTTCACAGATTGCAGTTGGAGACTCTACACAACTGGATGTTCTTGGATCTGACACAATGAAGTTAGATAAAGGGTGCCTTAATGATGTTCTTCTTGTTCCTAACATCTCTGCAAATATTCTCTCCACATATCAGATATTTCAGTCTGGTAATGGGAAAACAATAGAGTTTTCTCCTATTGATGTAATCATTCGAGAACTACAAAATCCAGACATTGTTGTTGCATCTGGAAAAGTAGATCATAGTTCTTGACTATATAAGTTTTCTTCTTTTGAGTCTTCCTTAGGTTCCTCTTTCATTGGACATGCTGATGCTTGGAGTAAGCTTTGGCATGAAAGATTTGGACATCTCAACTATAGATATTTGCAGCAATTGAGCAGCTACAAATTGGTGCTTGGTCTTCCTAAAGTTTCTTGTACTGATAGAGTTTGTCCAGGTTGTGTCCTTGGAAAACAACATCAAGATCCTTTTCCTAAAGGAAAAGCATGGCATGCTACAACACATCTTGAGTTGGTACATAGCAATCTCATGTCATTTCCAACTCACTCATTTTCAGGGGCTAAGTATGCACTCACCTTCATTGATGACTTCTCACGTCACTCTTGGGTGTACTTTATTAAGTACAAGAGTGAGGTCCTTGCTACTTTTAAGAACTTCAAGGCTTTTTTTGAGAAGTAGTCATCTCTTTTTATCAAGAAAATACGCACATATAATGGGGGGGAGTATGTCAATCAGGGATTCATTGATTTTTGCAGAGAACATGGCATTCAACATTAGCTCATTGTTCCCTACAACCCTCAACAAAATGGTGTTGCTGAAAGAAAGAACATAACACTAAAAGAAATGGAAAACTGTATGATTCAATCCAAGAACATGGCACCTTCATTTTGGGCTGAAGTGGTAAACTATGCAAACTACATTCAAAATAGGATGCCTCATCGGGTAGTACTGTAGAAGACTCCAGAGGAAGCTTGGAGCCATGTTAAGCCTGATGTCTCTTATTTTAGAGTATTTGGCAGTCCAGCATGGGCCTTAATACCAATTGAAAAATGCAAAGCTATGGAGAAGAAAATCCAACCATTGATATTCGTTGGTTATTGTGAGGACATAAAATCATATAGGTTATTTGAACCTATTACTAAAGAAGTATTCTTTCGACGAGATGTCCATTTTGATGAAGGATTCAACCCCACATCAAATCCTTCTCCATATTTATATTTTCATGCAGACAATGGTGTTGAACATGTTGACAAATTTGATTTAGAAGATGATAATGAACCTTTTGAAGTTCAACATCAACATCAAGAAGAATAAAATCTACCACTTGCACCAATGGAGCATGAGAATCCTGAACATGAACAAATTGATTAAGAACATGAACAACTTGATCAAGAATTGCATCTCAGGAGGATCTTTCATGAGAGAAAGAGGCCTAATAGGTATGGTTATGAGCCAATTGATTTCATCTATTTAGCCTCAACCTCTTCCCCCTTTCAATCACAAACAATAGGTGTCTCCTTCTTGAGTCATACTATCTCAAATGATCCACAACAATTTTTTGATGTTGTTGGCATACCTGAATGGGATGCTTCCATGACAGAAGAGTATTGTTCATTGATGAAGAATCACACATGGGATCTTGTCTCTCTTCCAAAGGGACGAAAGCTAGTTCGTTGCAAATGGATCTATAGAACTAAATATGCAGTAGATGGACCTGTTGACAAGCATAAGTCACGTCTTGTGGCCAAGGGATTTTCACAAGTTGAAGGGATTGATTACTCTGAGACCTTTGACCTTGTTGCCAAGATGAATTCTATACGCCTTGTGCTTTCACTTACTGCTTCCCAAGGATGGTCAGTCTACCAAATGGATGTAAAGAGCGCTTTTCTACATGGTGACTTAGATGATGAAATCTACATGGAGAAGCCCCCTGGTTTTGTGCAAGATTATTCTCTTTTTTGTAGGCTCCGACGTTCTCTTTATGGTATCAAACAAGCTCCTCGAGATTGTTATGAGAAGATGGATAGTTTTCTAATTTATTATGGGTTTGATCGTTGTAATTTTGATCCTACAGTTTATACTCAGAAGCAGGGTACTGATCTCTTGATTTTGGTTCTATATGTGGATGATTTAATTCTCATGGGGATTTTTTCATCTATGATTCAAAGTATTTAACAAGCATTGATGGGACAATTCAATATGAAAGATCTGGGGCTTCTGCATTATTTTCTCGGTCTCCAGCTTCTTCAATCTTATGAAGGAATCTCCATTTTTCAGCAGAAGTATGCACTTGATTTACTTCAGCACTTTGGCATGGTTGATTGTAAACCTACTCCTACTCCATTTCAGCCAAGAGTCACACTTTCTTCCAGTTTCTCCTCACCACGTGTTAATCTTTCATTGTATCGAAAACTGATTGGGAGTTTGTTGTATCTGACTCATACACGTCTTGACATATATTTTGCATTAGGATTTGTCTCTCGATTCTCTCAAGATCCTCATGAGAGTCATTGTAAGGCAGCAAAGCACATTCGGAGGTACATTCAGGGTACTACCAATGTTGGTATTCAATACTCTTTTGGTGCTTCTCATCTCATGGGATTCACTGACTCTGATTGGGCTGGTTTGGTTGATGATCAAAAGTCCACATCTGTCTTTGTCTATTGTCTTGGCTCCACACCTATTACATGGTCTTGCAAAAATCAATTTGCAATTGCTTTATCCTCTACAGAAGTTGAGTATCATTCTGCATTTCTTGCAAGTCAGGAGGTTCTTTGGATTCAACAGCTCCTTACAGAGTTTGGCATTCAGCAGGATCGTCCCACCACTTTTTGGTGTGATAATCAGAGTGCCATAAACATTTCTCGCAACCAAGTGGAACATCAACATACCAAACACATTGAGATCCACATGCACTCCATTCGCCAACTCATCCAGGATGGTGTTCTCAACCTGGAGTATTTTCCTATTGAAGCACAAGTTGCTAACATCTTCACTAAACCTTTGGCATCACCTCACTTTCTACAGCTACGATTGATGCTTAGGGTCAAAGAAGTTTTCTTTGGGGGGTTATCTTAAGACCTCCTTCCTTCACTTTTGTGTTGTTTTCTCTCTTTAGCGGAGGAGTTTTTTCCTACGGGTTTTCTCCTTTTCTCCACTTATGAGATTTTGTATTGGGTACCTTAGTAGGCCTAGTAGCCCAGACCCATTTTTTTGTTCTTTATTACTTCCCTAAGTTGCACTTATGGGGGGTGTTGATGTATAAGTTTACTTAGGATAGGTAGGATATGTCATCCTTCTTGGTTGTTTATGGACAATCAACATGTGCTTATTTGACTTATCACTAGAGTGGGTAAATTTCCCATCCATATACTTGTCTCATTACTTCATGAAAGATGTATCCATCTACCTTCATCAATGATGTCTCCTCTCAGCCTATTATAAATAGAGGAGCTCTTCAATGTAATCAACAAGCATATCAATTATATCAGTGTCTCTTCTTTGTAGAAGGTTTTTGGTTTTTGCAGTTGTTTCCTTGAGCCTATGGTATTGTATTTTCTCAATATCTACACATTCTTCTCTCATGGACTAGTGTAGGAAGCATATTCTACACCTTTTATTCCTTTTATTTGGTATGAGAGCTTATCAATTTAGATCCAAGGAGTTAGGGACAAGGATTTTTTATCTAATTTTGGTTTGAGTGGGAGCTTACATAGAAGGACATGTTGTTGTAGGGAAATGGTGAATGCATCTAGATTAGAAATGGAGAAGTTTAATGGCACTGACTTTGAGTTGTGGAAGCTCAAGATGGAGGACTGTCTCATAGATAGAGATCTATGTGTTGTAACATCTAGAACCAAACCTACTACTATGAAATATGAAGAGTGGGTGGTGTTGGAGAGAAAGGTGAGAAGCCTTATGAAGCTCTATTTGGACGATTCAGTAATATTGAACATTTATGAAGAAAAAACCACAACTACTCTCTAAACAACGTTGGGGGATTTGTATTAGGATAAATCCTTGGTTAATAAACATTTTTTGTGGAAAACATTGTTTTCTTGACAATGGGTGATGATGACTATGTAGATGAGTGACTAAATGCAGTTAGTATTATTGTGAGCTAGTTGATCTCAATTCGAGTGAACATGGATGAAGAGGATTGTTGTATGACACTTTTGTGTTCTTTGCAAAATTCATGGGACAACCTTGTAATGGACAATGGAATCATTGTAAAGACATTGGTTCTTGACGAGCTCATGGATGCTTTACAATCAAAGGAGGTGAAGCAAAAAGATTCTAAATCCACCAATAAGGCCTTGGTTGTTCGTGGTAGATCAAAGGAGAAAATCAAGAATAGAGAAAATGGAAGATCCAAATCCTATGGGAAACATAAGTCTCCTAGAAAGTCCAAGTCAAAATGTTGAAATTATGGCATGACCAGGAATTTTAGAAGGGACTACGAGGAAAAGAAGAAGATGAATAAGAAGGAAAATAATGATTCTAATGATTAGTCTATAAAATATTCTCAAGAGGATGTTGGAGATTGCATTTTTTCATCTTTGGAAACCCATGTAGGACAAAGTGCATGGTTGATAGACTTTGGAGCTTCTTTTCATTTCCATCAACACTGGTTTTCAATGTATGAGAGATATCATGGTCGATGATATTGTGAAGACTCTCCTCTCAATATAGTTGACTATGGTAGAATCTTAATCAAATTCCCTAATGGAAAAGTAAATGGGACCAATGGAGTTTTACACATATTTGGTCTGGCACAAAACCTACTATTAGTAAGACACTTAATGATGCATATGTGCAAGTCACTTTCTCTAAAAAGGGTGTAAGATGGTTCGAGGATATATTATACTTGCTAAGGGTTTTCATGTGGGAACTTTGTTTCAAATTGATGCATGCACTATTGAGTGTAATAGTTATTCAATTTATGCACTGAAGAGATCTATAGGATCTAAAAATTTACAATCAAAACCTATATCTACTTATGATGATCATACTTCATAGGTAACTAATTAAGCTCTTGCTTCAAAAAGTAAGTTTCCTGTAGAGAGAAAATGCTAAGGCTCCAAATATTGGGCCATATAGGTGAGAAGGACCTATGAGCGTTACAAAAAAATCATGTTGACATATTGAATGATTGTGCTCTTGAATTTTATTGTGTTCTTGAATTTGATTTTTGCGAGCATTGCATATATGGAAAATAGAACCATGTTAAATTTCATTCTAGTTCTTGCAAATCTTATGGGTTGTTGGAATTAATTTATTATGATGTATTTGGTCCAATTAAAGTTCCTTCTATTTCTAAGGCTTTGTATTAAATGTGTCATTCAGTGATGAAAATTATAAAAATACATGGGTATATTTTTATAGAACTAAATCTCAGGTTTTTTGTCAGTTTAAATATTTTAAATCTATATTGGAAAATAAGACTAGTAGGAAGATTAAGGTGTTGAGGAATGATCATGGTAGTGAGTTTCGCTCTATAGAGTTTGATAAGTTTTGTAAATAGAATGGCATTAAATGACATAAGACAAATCCATATACCCCTCAATAGAATGAAGTTGTAGAAAATGTGAATGAAACATTAGGGAAAGATAGGAATATGATTAGTGGAGTTGACTTAGAAGTTTTGGGAATAAATGGTTGCTATTGCATCTTACTTGATTAACATGTCTCCCTTATTTAGGTAATGATTGTTGAGAAATAGAATGGAATGAATGTTGACTAGAGGCATCTAATAAATGCAAAGAGCTACCAGGAAATGAGAATTTGATAATGTTGACTAATCACTTGTTGGTGGTTTCCAACATATAGAATACAAAAAATATAAATGGTTTATGTATTTTTAATGCGTATTTATTCATTAAGAAGGTTGGAAAAGTGTAGTGTAAGTTTTAACTTACTGTTAGGCTACTTAAGTTTTTCCAGAATTCTTATGTTATTGTTGAACACTCTTGTTGAGAGCACAAAAAATATGTATCATAACATGGGTCCAATCATCCTTAACACTTCTACATGGTATTTTAATAGACTATATATGGTCCAATAATCCATATACACTTCTAAAAACTGATGTATGAACTCCTTAAAATAAGTTATTACAACCCTTGAAAATATAGCTGGTGCATTATTCAGCCCAAAAGGCATGACTGTGTATTGGTAGGATCCCCATTCTGTGGAAAAAATGGTCTTGTACCTGTCTTTTGGGGCTATATTTATTTGATGGTAACCTGAGAATCCATGTTTAAATGAGTAGGCCTCATGCCCTCCCACATTCTCTAATACCTCATCTATGAAAGGAGTGGGAAAAGGGTCATGTAGGAAAGCATCATTTGGTTTCCTTAGGTCTACACAAATGATTATTCCCCCTTGTTTCTTTTAAAATACCATGATTGGACCATGTATAGTATGTTAAAAGACCATTTGTTGGTTTTCACTCTCTCTTCCAACTTCTTAGGCTGACCCAGGTTCAGATCTGAACATCTTCCAACAAATCCCTCTAAAACTATCGGCCCTCCTGGTAAACCAGAAGGAAACATATCACATAGAGTGTACCACGCAGCCTCACCCAAGATAGTTCTATGGGTGAATGCAATGCTCATATGCTTTCAGTCTAGGAAAGAGTGGGGATCTGGGATTGTATTTTATCTTCTTAAGCCTTGATCTAGTTGTTCTTCTTACTATTCATTAAGTTGTTAAGTCTACGAATGCATTCTAACAGATCTAACATATAAAAAATCTCACATAATTATCCATTCATCCATTCATAGCCTAAATACTTTTATAAGGGAAGAATGCAAGAATCACATCACATAACATAGATATTATCATGGTTCACCCCCTTTTGGGCTACACCCACAAATATATGGCTCTTAGCCTCTTTTATTATGGTTTTGTAATATATGGTGTTGTGCGTACTATGGTTTCTGATCATCCAATCACAAAAAGGTTTCACAATCCCCGTGAGGTTGACTAGATCGCACCAAGCTCCTTGTCTTGCGATCTAACCCTCGAGATCTAGTTGCTTGACTCTCCTAAATATCAACAACTTACAAAATTGGTATTAGATTTCACAATAGTTTCCTTCATCAAACATTACAAAACTTAGCCCCCCCCACTACCTAGACCTCCTAGGTACTTATATATACTAATTCTCAGCTCAACAATTGTTACATTCTCTTAGAAAAACCCTAATCCTAATGTAGTTAGGTTTCCCTGCATGCACGCCTTGCATGCTTTCCTCGCACGTGTTGATTTTCCTTTACGTCGTCTTTTTCCAATTCTGGGTTTTATCCTCCAAAAATAGTATTTCCTCATAATAGGCTTGCACCCAACACTGGCTATGGTAGAGTCTTAATCAAATTCCCTAATGGAAAATTAAATGGGACCAGTGGAGTTTTATACATAGTGGGTCTGGCACAAAACCTACTATTAGTAAGACACTTAATGATGCATATGTCCAAGTCACTTTCTCTAAAAAAGGGTGTTGTTGGTTTCTTAGCTGAATGACTTCTCTCTACTACCTGTGCCATAGACCCAGGGTTCATATCTATAAGGGTAACAACAAAGCCTAAAACTATCGGCCCTTCTGTTAAACCAAAAGGCAACATAGCACACAGAATGCACTGTGCAGTCTCACCCGAGATAGCTTTAAATGGGTGGCTATAATACTCAGGTGTTTATAGCCTAGGATTGAGTATGAGATAGAGGATCTGCATTCTGAGCCATTAATTGTGATTTATATTATTGCCTATTGTTATTTCGTTTACTACTTTGACTTTGTGGTCTCAATTCTTGATAACTCAACAACAATTACTCAGCAATATAATAACTCATTCATTCATTCAATTCACACATCATTTAACTAATAAAGGTATGACAAAGATATGCATGCATTCATCACATTACACGGGTATTACCATGGTTCACCCCCTCCTAGGATACTCCCACAAAGATTCAGCTCTTGGCTCTCTTATTATGATAGTTCTGTAATTCTCGTTCCTCGCACTTACAATTCTTCTCAGATGGCTAGGATCTCTATGAGGCAAACTAGATCGCACCAGGCTCCACAACCTGTGATCTAATCTTCAGAATCCACTTCTTCTCTTCCTCTTAGCTCAATTGCTTACAAGAATAGTTCTCTCATAAAAAATAAATGCTTACATAAAGATAATTGGACTCTAGAAAGGTAGTGAACTGAACTTCTTCCGAACTCCAGCGAACCCCTCTATGATACCTGCGTATCTATATTTATATCTATCGGGCTCTTCAACCATTTACATAAAAATCTTACAAAATCCCTACAAAAACCCTAACAACTACTGTCGTTAGGTCTTCCTTCTTTACATGCATGCGCTTTCTTCCTTCCAGCTGTCGCCTCCTTCTTTCATGCGCGTGTGTTGTGCTTCTTGCTAGTTGTCGCTTTCCTCCTACACGCTTTCTTCCCCGCGATTTCTCTTCCATTTGTCATTCTTATTTGTGCACGATTTCTTCCCCACTTCGGACTACTTCCAATAGGCTCCCAACAATGACATGTGACTTGTCCTGAGTCACCTAATATTTCTGAGCTTCCTTGATCTCTTCGGTGATCATCTGGAATTTTTCCATTAGCTCTGCTCCTTTTGTTAGTGCTTGTGCGGTCTTTTCCTTAATGGTCTCCACTACCTGAAAGACCACTTCATTTATCAGTAGTCCTGTGCATTCTACCTGAGTCTGTGCCATCTATGTTCTATCTTCTTATGCCTATGCGAGTACTTCTGCTACCCGTTCCTATAATGGTTCTATTTGAGCCTACCGCTCTTGTTTCTATGTCTGTGCAGTGATAAGTTTTGCCTGCATCTTCTTCAACTTTTGCGTCCCCTTGACACATTCTGGGATTGGTATAGTATTTTTCCTCTGTTTAAGTTCTTGGATCGCTACATTGATCCTCTCCTCTTCCTTGTCCCAGCATTGAACTTGTGGGTCCTCCTCCAGTCTTGTCCAAGGTTGTGCTGCTTTGTCAAGCAAGTCAATTATCGTGCTAACATGCTTCTCCATATCCTGTATTTGGGTTTTTGCTACCTATATCCTCTGCTCCTTTACTACTGGTGGAGTTGTTGTCGTTATCTATTCTTGAATATCCCCGATATCCTTTTGGTATCGAGCAATTGCCTACACAATCTGGTCGATCTTTTCTGTGACTAGTAGTTCATTTTCTTGCGCCATGTTTGGAAGTTTCCCAAAAAATTCTCCTAATCTGCGTTCCAATTCATTCCTACATTCCATCTCCTCCCGAGTTTTGGATTTGTTCTGCTCATACTCTTTTTCCATCGCTTCTTGCTTCTTTGTCGCTTTCTATAGCTCGACTAAGTTTTTATGTGCCCAAGACTGCATCTTGTGGTTGACGCTAACCTGCAATTTGTGTAATGCCCTTGATGGAATCTATGTCAGGACCAATTGGATGTGGTCCAAATCCTTCAATGGTGTCTGTCCCACGATTTCATCCATTCATAGCATGCTTGGTCTTATGTGGACTGTTGCGTTTGCGTGTGGCATGGGGACGGCTAGGTCTCTTTCTTCGACCTCCACTCTTTCGTTGGTTTGTGTTGTCGATGTCTCTATGCCTCTACTGCTACTTGCTCTCTGGGCCTCTCCGAGTGTCCTGAGGAGTTGTCCTATTCCTGCCAGCTCTTTTTGCATATTATCCTTGTGATGTGTTGCATGGTCGAAGTCTTCTGCGAGACAATCCTAGACCATTCTAGCGATCATTTAGCCGTCGTTCTTTGTGATCGTATATTCTAGTGATGTTCGTTGCGCCTTTGATTTATTTTGTGTGCATCCAGCCTGTACAACCGGTCTCTGAGTTCCCCTTTGCTCCTGTATGGTGGGGTTTGGGGCTGTCTCCTGTGCTCCCGTAACTTGTTTTGGTTGTTCATTGGTTTCTTTCTACCCCTTCTGGGTTCCTGTCTGCTTTGACCCTTCGTTTTCCTGAGTTGGTTTGTTTTGGCCTGTCCTTGGTTTCTTGGGAATTGGGATTTGTGGAGGTTGTGTTTCCACATGCACTGCTTCTCCTTCTGTGGGTCCTTCCGGTACTTCCCGGGGAATCGATGGGATCCTCCATTCATCAAGCCATTCATTGATGACCATGTCTATATCACCTTCTATGATGTAATAGCGCATTGGTAGCCATTGATTATCTGGATCCTATCTTAGTTGTATCCACATGGCTTGACGTGTAGCCCAGAATTTAGCGATATTCCCATATCGCGCGACAGCTTTTGGTGTTATTCTCCATGACCAACTAATAGCTTCCTACATGTCCCTTAGGTATTCTTCAAAGATGATTCCATTGTCCCTCTTCTGTCTAGCCTATGGCCCCGATCTCAGAACTCAATATCTCGCTCCCGGTGGTTGTGGTCTAGTAGCAAAAACTACATACTTTGGTTCCTGCCATCCCATAAAGGCTATAAGGGTGAGAAACCATAAGTAATGAAACTCTATACCGAGTTCTTGCGTGTCCTTGCAGTCCACTTGGAACAATTTCAAAAGATAAGGTGCCTAGCTCATGAAGGTGCCTTCTGCGCATTGGGCTGCTATTGCGATGACTCTTGCTGGTACTTTGTCTTTGTGAAATTTTCTTAACAACTTACAAGATAAGATCTTTGTGCCTAGTTGTGTTGCTGCATTGTTGATTCGTTTGATTATAATGCCTCTTGTCCCCCTAGCAGTGTCGTAATTCTTCTTCATTTCCTCTGTTAGCATTTTTTCCTTGGATTTATCGTCCAGAATTAGCGAGGGATCCATACCCCGGCTGGGTAGTCTTGTTATCTGTACAATAAGCTCAACTGTTATGGGGATGGGTCTGTCCAGCCAGATATCCCCTCCATGTGTAACTGGTAACAACTGCTTAATGCATCCTGTTGTGTACTAGCCTTTTCCAAAGTGTGGGAGTTTCAGCAATCCTAAAATGTTTGTTCGGTCCAGTCCAAGTGCCCACTGGTGTGGTTGGATGACCATTTCCCCAAGTTGGTTGACCACTATATTCTGCATAAAAACCCTTGGCGCAAGTTTCAGGTACTTGGTGTCATCTGAGATGTCATGGTCAGAATATTTGAGCTTCCCAACGTGACCCAATAGCTACGACTCTACCTCTAGTATGCATGGTAGCATGATTTCTTCTATCGATTTCTTGCGAGGTGAGCTCAGTATCATAACTCTATCTTTCGATTGTGGTGGTTGGTACAAAGTTCCAGTGATTCCTGGTTGCTTCTTTGTAAACCATTCTGGCCAAGCCGAGATGGTTCTCGTGGTTTCTTATGTTGGTTGGCCTAGGCTAGGTACCTTCACCTCATCTGGTTTCCCTTATGATTCTTGATTCTGTGTTGTATCGTTACCTTCCATGGCTGGTTCAGTGCTTTCTGGTTGTACTTCTTGTTGGGGTTCCACTTCCTCATTTTGAGGTTCCTACACCTCTGCTTGCATGTCCTCTTCCATGGCCTTTACTTGTGGTTGTTGAATCTCCTCTAGTATTGGTGTAGAGTTCACCGGTGGTATCTCTGGGGATGGGATCTCATCGATATCAACGATCTCCAGTCGTTGTTGCTTGTTTTCTTCTAGCGGTCCTCATGACCTAGTTTGAAATCTGGTCAGCCTAGCAGTTTGACCTTGTTCGGAGGAATTTGGTGGTGACATAGAGGTGAGTGTGGAACGTCTATTGAGTTTAGAAGACTGTGGTGAGATTTGTGGTCTTGCTTTGGTCGTTGGAGTTGTTGTTTCTCTCTCTCTGTTCTCATTTCGTGAATAAACAAGTTGTTTTTGTGCTCACGTGTTGTATGGTCTTGTCATGAAGCTTATCGCGGATGCTTCCTCCATGATACGATTAATGCACCATAACCATGGGTTCAATGCATCTGCAACAGTTTCGTGCTTGCCATTACGCCTCTCTTTCTATTTCTAGTTGGCGTGGTTAATGTGACGTTCCATCAGTCCTTGTCATGCCTTAATTTCGCTTAGTGTTTTCCTATCATCCTGCTTTTTCCTACTTTTCGTTTCCCGCTCATTTGTCTTAGGCATGTAACCATTGATATCACCTTAACTACATTCATTTTTCGAGCATCTTGTGGATTTTTTAATTTTAATTTTTTTTTATTTTTCTTTACTACGCGGTGGGTGGTCGACTATCCTTGTACAGCTTCAGTCAGCTCCCATTGATCATTCCTCTGAGATCTGCACCTACTAAATATATTAACTGTACAAATCCATCGTCTGTTACAAATTTGACCTCGTATGGTCCTAGCCAATGTATTCTTAGCTTTCCTGGGTGCTAAAATGACTTGCTATCATAGAGAAATACTAGATCTCCTTCCGTGAAAGTCTTCTTCTTAATGTGTCGATTGTTCCATGCTTTGTCT
>ML784819.1:1029530-1040409 GCA_009831015.1 Picea engelmannii
TCTTTAGGGCACAATTAGGTCTTTGACCAGCCTCCCCACGCAGATTGAGCTCGGATTTGGTGTCAAATCGACTTGGGAGCCGATCCATTAGTGGTTGGGAGGCCGACCAGTTTCATAAATGCGCCGTTTGGCAAGCGCGCGGGATTTGCACCCCACAGCCGCGCATATGCGCTCCCGGTACGAAGATGTTACGCGCGCTCGCGCGCGCGCCCAGTGGGTGCAACGCGCCTTGTAATTTTTTGGCCATTTTGTATAGTTTTGACCCTTTTGTTGTGCTGTGGAATTAACCTTGTGCCATGAATGACTGTCTTTCTGTGTTGATGATGTGGTGTTCTTGTTGCCCTGTGCGGACGAAATTTCAGTGATAACAGTCACTGCACCAATATTAGTATTCATGGACTGGGGAAAGACATTCCATGTGCATGTAGATGCATTAGTGATAGCACTTGGAGCTATCTTGGCGCAGCTAGGAGTAGGAGACTTGGATCACCCAATAGCATTCGCAAGAAGTAAACTATCTGATTCATAAAAACACTATAACACAATGGAAAGAGAAGGCCTAGCTATGGTTTACACACTTCAGAAGTTCAAACACTACCTGTTGGGAAATCACTTTAAGATGTTTACAGATCACTCAACCCTCAAATACCTAGTCACAAGCCATTGTTGGGGGGGAGAATCTATCGATGGTTACTGTTATTTCAGGAATTTTACTTCAAAGTAATCGTTAAACCAAGAAAAATAAATGCAAGACCTAACCACATATCACATGTCACAAATGGAGAAGAACCCACAAACTTAGAAGACAACTTTCCAGATGCACAACTATTTTCCATACATATTGCTAATGACTACTTCACAGAGATCATCCAGTACTTGAGCACAAGTATCGCACCGCAAGATTATACCACTACACAGAAGAAGAACCTGGTAGTTCGCACAACCGACTATCAATTGATCGTAGGACATCTATATAAAATGGGTGCATATAGCATTTTACAAAGGTACGTGTTGGAGCACAAATGCCCAAGAATTTTAGCAGAAGCCCACGAGGGATTAGCAGGATGACACTACGTAGGAAAAGATATGGTGCAGAAGGTACTCCACGTAGGATTATGGTGGCCAACCATTCACAGAGACTCGAAAAAGTATTGTCAGAGATGCGATGTTTGTCAAAGGGTAGGCAAACCCAACAGAAGGGACGAGATGTCGCTACGACCACAAGTGACATTACATGCATTTGATAAATGGGCAATAGACTTCGTGGGAATGATTAACCCACCAGCCAAGAGAACAGGGGTAAGATACATCATCACTACGATGGAATAACTAACAATATGGGCGGAAGCCGCACCAGTAAAAGACTGCAGTGCAGAGATCATTGCACACTTTTTATTTGAACAAGTAATTAATAGGTTTGGATGCCCAAGAGTTTTGATGAGTGACCAAGGCATGCATTTCATAAATATCACCATTCGCACGATGCTCAAGGAATTTGAAGTTCACCACCAGAGAAGTACACTGTATCATCCACAGGAGAATGGCACAGTAGAGGGATTTATCAAAATTCTAGAGAACACACTGACAAAGATATGTAACGTCAACAGAGATGACTGGGACCTCAAAGTACCAACAGTATTATGGGCGTATAGGATGACATGCAAAAAGTTGACAGAGCACACACCTTTCAAACTCGTCTATGGCCAAGAAGCGGTAGTGCCATTAGAATTTTTAGTACCCATCTTACACGTAGCCACTATCACACAAATGACAGAATGCAACGTAATACAAGAAAGACTGAATTAGTTGTTAGTAATGGAGGAAGATCGAATCCTGGCAGGATTCCATCAACAAGTGCAGAAGGCCAAAGACAAAGCATGGAACAATCGACACATTAAGAAGAAGACTTTCACGGAAGGAGATCTAGTATTTCTCTATGATAGCAAGTCATTTTAGCACCCAGGAAAGCTAAGAATACATTGGCTAGGACCATACGAGGTCAAATTTGTAACAGACGATGGATTTGTACAGTTAATATATTTAGTAGGTGCAGATCTCAGAGGAATGATCAATGGGAGCTGACTGAAGCTGTACAAGGATAGTCGACCACCCACCGCGTAGTAAAGAAAAATAAAAAAAAATTAAAATTAAAAAATCCACAAGATGCTCGAAAAATGAATGTAGTTAAGGTGATATCAATGGTTACATGCCTAAGACAAATGAGCGGGAAACGAAAAGTAGGAAAAAGCAGGATGATAGGAAAACACTAAGCGAAATTAAGGCATGACAAGGACTGATGGAACGTCACATTAACCACGCCAACTAGAAATAGAAAGAGAGGCGTAATGGCAAGCACGAAACTGTTGCAGATGCATTGAACCCATGGTTATGGTGCATTAATCGTATCATGGAGGAAGCATCCGCGATAAGCTTCATGACAAGACCATACAACACGTGAGCACAAAAACAACTTGTTTATTCACGAAATGAGAACAGAGAGAGAGAAACAACAACTCCAACGACCAAAGCAAGACCACAAATCTCACCACAGTCTTCTAAACTCAATAGACGTTCCACACTCACCTCTATGTCACCACCAAATTCCTCCGAACAAGGTCAAACTGCTAGGCTGACCAGATTTCAAACTAGGTCATGAGGACCGCTAGAAGAAAACAAGCAACAACGACTGGAGATCGTTGATATCGATGAGATCCCATCCCCAGAGATACCACCGGTGAACTCTACACCAATACTAGAGGAGATTCAACAACCACAAGTAAAGGCCATGGAAGAGGACATGCAAGCAGAGGTGTAGGAACCTCAAAATGAGGAAGTGGAACCCCAACAAGAAGTACAACCAGAAAGCACTGAACCAGCCATGGAAGGTAACGATACAACACAGAATCAAGAATCATAAGGGAAACCAGATGAGGTGAAGGTACCTAGCCTAGGCCAACCAACATAAGAAACCACGAGAACCATCTCGGCTTGGCCAGAATGGTTTACAAAGAAGCAACCAGGAATCACTGGAACTTTGTACCAACCACCACAATCGAAAGATAGAGTTATGATACTGAGCTCACCTCGCAAGAAATCGATAGAAGAAATCATGCTACCATGCATACTAGAGGTAGAGTCGTAGCTATTGGGTCACGTTGGGAAGCTCAAATATTCTGACCATGACATCTCAGATGACACCAAGTACCTGAAACTTGCGCCAAGGGTTTTTATGCAGAATATAGTGGTCAACCAACTTGGGGAAATGGTCATCCAACCACACCAGTGGGCACTTGGACTGGACCGAACAAACATTTTAGGATTGCTGAAACTCCCACACTTTGGAAAAGGCTAGTACACAACAGGATGCATTAAGCAGTTGTTACCAGTTACACATGGAGGGGATATCTGGCTGGACAGACCCATCCCCATAACAGTTGAGCTTATTGTACAGATAACAAGACTACCCAGCCGGGGTATGGATCCCTCGCTAATTCTGGACGATAAATCCAAGGAAAAAATGCTAACAGAGGAAATGAAGAAGAATTACGACACTGCTAGGGGGACAAGAGGCATTATAATCAAACGAATCAACAATGCAGCAACACAACTAGGCACAAAGATCTTATCTTGTAAGTTGTTAAGAAAATTTCACAAAGACAAAGTACCAGCAAGAGTCATCGCAATAGCAGCCCAATGCGCAGAAGGCACCTTCATGAGCTAGGCACCTTATCTTTTGAAATTGTTCCAAGTGGACTGCAAGGACACGCAAGAACTCGGTATAGAGTTTCATTACTTATGGTTTCTCACCCTTATAGCCTTTATGGGATGGCAGGAACCAAAGTATGTAGTTTTTGCTACTAGACCACAACCACCGGGAGCGAGATATTGAGTTCTGAGATCGGGGCCATAGGCTAGACAGAAGAGGGACAATGGAATCATCTTTGAAGAATACCTAAGGGACATGTAGGAAGCTATTAGTTGGTCATGGAGAATAACACCAAAAGCTGTCGCGCGATATGGGAATATCGCTAAATTCTGGGCTACACGTCAAGCCATGTGGATACAACTAAGATAGGATCCAGATAATCAATGGCTACCAATGCGCTATTACATCATAGAAGGTGATATAGACATGGTCATCAATGAATGGCTTGATGAATGGAGGATCCCATCGATTCCCCGGGAAGTACCGGAAGGACCCACAGAAGGAGAAGCAGTGCATGTGGAAACACAACCTCCACAAATCCCAATTCCCAAGAAACCAAGGACAGGCCAAAACAAACCAACTCAGGAAAACGAAGGGTCAAAGCAGACAGGAACCCAGAAGGGGTAGAAAGAAACCAATGAACAACCAAAACAAGTTACGGGAGCACAGGAGACAGCCCCAAACCCCACCATACAGGAGCAAAGGGGAACTCAGAGACCGGTTGTACAGGCTGGATGCACACAAAATAAATCAAAGGCGCAACGAACATCACTAGAATATACGATCACAAAGAACGACGGCTAAATGATCGCTAGAATGGTCTAGGATTGTCTCGCAGAAGACTTCGACCATGCAACACATCACAAGGATAATATGCAAAAAGAGCTGGCAGGAATAGGACAACTCCTCAGGACACTCGGAGAGGCCCAGAGAGCAAGTAGCAGTAGAGGCATAGAGACATCGACAACACAAACCAACGAAAGAGTGGAGGTCGAAGAAAGAGACCTAGCCGTCCCCATGCCACACGCAAACGCAACAGTCCACATAAGACCAAGCATGCTATGAATGGATGAAATCGTGGGACAGACACCATTGAAGGATTTGGACCACATCCAATTGGTCCTGACATAGATTCCATCAAGGGCATTACACAAATTGCAGGTTAGCGTCAACCACAAGATGCAGTCTTGGGCACATAAAAACTTAGTCGAGCTATAGAAAGCGACAAAGAAGCAAGAAGCGATGGAAAAAGAGTATGAGCAGAACAAATCCAAAACTCGGGAGGAGATGGAATGTAGGAATGAATTGGAACGCAGATTAGGAGAATTTTTTGGGAAACTTCCAAACATGGCGCAAGAAAATGAACTACTAGTCACAGAAAAGATCGACCAGATTGTGTAGGCAATTGCTCGATACCAAAAGGATATCGGGGATATTCAAGAATAGATAACGACAACAACTCCACCAGTAGTAAAGGAGCAGAGGATATAGGTAGCAAAAACCCAAATACAGGATATGGAGAAGCATGTTAGCACGATAATTGACTTGCTTGACAAAGCAGCACAACCTTGGACAAGACTGGAGGAGGACCCACAAGTTCAATGCTGGGACAAGGAAGAGGAGAGGATCAATGTAGCGATCCAAGAACTTAAACAGAGGAAAAATACTATACCAATCCCAGAATGTGTCAAGGGGACGCAAAAGTTGAAGAAGATGCAGGCAAAACTTATCACTGCACAGACATAGAAACAAGAGCGGTAGGCTCAAATAGAACCATTATAGGAACGGGTAGCAGAAGTACTCGCATAGGCATAAGAAGATAGAACATAGATGGCACAGACTCAGGTAGAATGCACAGGACTACTGATAAATGAAGTGGTCTTTCAGGTAGTGGAGACCATTAAGGAAAAGACCGCACAAGCACTAACAAAAGGAGCAGAGCTAATGGAAAAATTCCAGATGATCACCGAAGAGATCAAGGAAGCTCAGAAATATTAGGTGACTCAGGACAAGTCACATGTCATTGTTGGGAGCCTATTGGAAGTAGTCCGAAGTGGGGAAGAAATCGTGCACAAATAAGAATGACAAATGGAAGAGAAATCGCGGGGAAGAAAGCGTGTAGGAGGAAAGCGACAACTAGCAAGAAGCACAACACACGCGCATGAAAGAAGGAGGCGACAGCTGGAAGGAAGAAAGCGCATGCATGTAAAGAAGGAAGACCTAACGACAGTAGTTGTTAGGGTTTTTGTAGGGATTTTGTAAGATTTTTATGTAAATGGTTGAAGAGCCCGATAGATATAAATATAGATACGCAGGTATCATAGAGGGGTTCGCTGGAGTTCGGAAGAAGTTCAGTTCACTACCTTTCTAGAGTCCAATTATCTTTATGTAAGCATTTATTTTTTATGAGAGAACTATTCTTGTAAGCAATTGAGCTAAGAGGAAGAGAAGAAGTGGATTCTGAAGATTAGATCACAGGTTGTGGAGCCTGGTGCGATCTAGTTTGCCTCATAGAGATCCTAGCCATCTGAGAAGAATTGTAAGTGCGAGGAACGAGAATTACAGAACTATCATAATAAGAGAGCCAAGAGCTGAATCTTTGTGGGAGTATCCTAGGAGGGGGTGAACCATGGTAATACCCGTGTAATGTGATGAATGCATGCATATCTTTGTCATACCTTTATTAGTTAAATGATGTGTGAATTGAATGAATGAATGAGTTATTATATTGCTGAGTAATTGTTGTTGAGTTATCAAGAATTGAGACCACAAAGTCAAAGTAGTAAACGAAATAACAATAGGCAATAATATAAATCACAATTAATGGCTCAGAATGCAGATCCTCTATCTCATACTCAATCCTAGGCTATAAACACCTGAGTATTATAGCCACCCATTTAAAGCTATCTCGGGTGAGACTGCACAGTGCATTCTGTGTGCTATGTTGCCTTTTGGTTTAACAGAAGGGCCGATAGTTTTAGGCTTTGTTGTTACCCTTATAGATATGAACCCTGGGTCTATGGCACAGGTAGTAGAGAGAAGTCATTCAGCTAAGAAACCAACAACACCCTTTTTTAGAGAAAGTGACTTGGACATATGCATCATTAAGTGTCTTACTAATAGTAGGTTTTGTGCCAGACCCACTATGTATAAAACTCCACTGGTCCCATTTAATTTTCCATTAGGGAATTTGATTAAGACTCTACCATAGCCAGTGTTGGGTGCAAGCCTATTATGAGGAAATACTATTTTTGGAGGATAAAACCCAGAATTGGAAAAAGACGACGTAAAGGAAAATCAACACGTGCGAGGAAAGCATGCAAGGCGTGCATGCAGGGAAACCTAACTACATTAGGATTAGGGTTTTTCTAAGAGAATGTAACAATTGTTGAGCTGAGAATTAGTATATATAAGTACCTAGGAGGTCTAGGTAGTGGGGGGGGCTAAGTTTTGTAATGTTTGATGAAGGAAACTATTGTGAAATCTAATACCAATTTTGTAAGTTGTTGATATTTAGGAGAGTCAAGCAACTAGATCTCGAGGGTTAGATCGCAAGACAAGGAGCTTGGTGCGATCTAGTCAACCTCACGGGGATTGTGAAACCTTTTTGTGATTGGATGATCAGAAACCATAGTACGCACAACACCATATATTACAAAACCATAATAAAAGAGGCTAAGAGCCATATATTTGTGGGTGTAGCCCAAAAGGGGGTGAACCATGATAATATCTATGTTATGTGATGTGATTCTTGCATTCTTCCCTTATAAAAGTATTTAGGCTATGAATGGATGAATGGATAATTATGTGAGATTTTTTATATGTTAGATCTGTTAGAATGCATTCGTAGACTTAACAACTTAATGAATAGTAAGAAGAACAACTAGATCAAGGCTTAAGAAGATAAAATACAATCCCAGATCCCCACTCTTTCCTAGACTGAAAGCATATGAGCATTGCATTCACCCATAGAACTATCTTGGGTGAGGCTGCGTGGTACACTCTATGTGATATGTTTCCTTCTGGTTTACCAGGAGGGCCGATAGTTTTAGAGGGATTTGTTGGAAGATGTTCAGATCTGAACCTGGGTCAGCCTAAGAAGTTGGAAGAGAGAGTGAAAACCAACAAATGGTCTTTTAACATACTATACATGGTCCAATCATGGTATTTTAAAAGAAACAAGGGGGAATAATCATTTGTGTAGACCTAAGGAAACCAAATGATGCTTTCCTACATGACCCTTTTCCCACTCCTTTCATAGATGAGGTATTAGAGAATGTGGGAGGGCATGAGGCCTACTCATTTAAACATGGATTCTCAGGTTACCATCAAATAAATATAGCCCCAAAAGACAGGTACAAGACCATTTTTTCCACAGAATGGGGATCCTACCAATACACAGTCATGCCTTTTGGGCTGAATAATGCACCAGCTATATTTTCAAGGGTTGTAATAACTTATTTTAAGGAGTTCATACATCAGTTTTTAGAAGTGTATATGGATTATTGGACCATATATAGTCTATTAAAATACCATGTAGAAGTGTTAAGGATGATTGGACCCATGTTATGATACATATTTTTTGTGCTCTCAACAAGAGTGTTCAACAATAACATAAGAATTCTGGAAAAACTTAAGTAGCCTAACAGTAAGTTAAAACTTACACTACACTTTTCCAACCTTCTTAATGAATAAATACGCATTAAAAATACATAAACCATTTATATTTTTTGTATTCTATATGTTGGAAACCACCAACAAGTGATTAGTCAACATTATCAAATTCTCATTTCCTGGTAGCTCTTTGCATTTATTAGATGCCTCTAGTCAACATTCATTCCATTCTATTTCTCAACAATCATTACCTAAATAAGGGAGACATGTTAATCAAGTAAGATGCAATAGCAACCATTTATTCCCAAAACTTCTAAGTCAACTCCACTAATCATATTCCTATCTTTCCCTAATGTTTCATTCACATTTTCTACAACTTCATTCTATTGAGGGGTATATGGATTTGTCTTATGTCATTTAATGCCATTCTATTTACAAAACTTATCAAACTCTATAGAGCGAAACTCACTACCATGATCATTCCTCAACACCTTAATCTTCCTACTAGTCTTATTTTCCAATATAGATTTAAAATATTTAAACTGACAAAAAACCTGAGATTTAGTTCTATAAAAATATACCCATGTATTTTTATAATTTTCATCACTGAATGACACATTTAATACAAAGCCTTAGAAATAGAAGGAACTTTAATTGGACCAAATACATCATAATAAATTAATTCCAACAACCCATAAGATTTGCAAGAACTAGAATGAAATTTAACATGGTTCTATTTTCCATATATGCAATGCTCGCAAAAATCAAATTCAAGAACACAATAAAATTCAAGAGCACAATCATTCAATATGTCAACATGATTTTTTTGTAACGCTCATAGGTCCTTCTCACCTATATGGCCCAATATTTGGAGCCTTAGCATTTTCTCTCTACAGGAAACTTACTTTTTGAAGCAAGAGCTTAATTAGTTACCTATGAAGTATGATCATCATAAGTAGATATAGGTTTTGATTGTAAATTTTTAGATCCTATAGATCTCTTCAGTGCATAAATTGAATAACTATTACACTCAATAGTGCATGCATCAATTTGAAACAAAGTTCCCACATGAAAACCCTTAGCAAGTATAATATATCCTCGAACCATCTTACACCCTTTTTAGAGAAAGTGACTTGCACATATGCATCATTAAGTGTCTTACTAATAGTAGGTTTTGTGCCAGACCAAATATGTGTAAAACTCCATTGGTCCCATTTACTTTTCCATTAGGGAATTTGATTAAGATTCTACCATAGTCAACTATATTGAGAGGAGAGTCTTCACAATATCATCGACCATGATATCTCTCATACATTGAAAACCAGTGTTGATGGAAATGAAAAGAAGCTCCAAAGTCTATCAACCATGCACTTTGTCCTACATGGGTTTCCAAAGATGAAAAAATGCAATCTCCAACATCCTCTTGAGAATATTTTATAGACTAATCATTAGAATCATTATTTTCCTTCTTATTCATCTTCTTCTTTTCCTCGTAGTCCCTTCTAAAATTCCTGGTCATGCCATAATTTCAACATTTTGACTTGGACTTTCTAGGAGACTTATGTTTCCCATAGGATTTGGATCTTCCATTTTCTCTATTCTTGATTTTCTCCTTTGATCTACCACGAACAACCAAGGCCTTATTGGTGGATTTAGAATCTTTTTGCTTCACCTCCTTTGATTGTAAAGCATCCATGAGCTCGTCAAGAACCAATGTCTTTACAATGATTCCATTGTCCATTACAAGGTTGTCCCATGAATTTTGCAAAGAACACAAAAGTGTCATACAACAATCCTCTTCATCCATGTTCACTCGAATTGAGATCAACTAGCTCACAATAATACTAACTGCATTTAGTCACTCATCTACATAGTCATCATCACCCATTGTCAAGAAAACAATGTTTTCCACAAAAAATGTTTATTAACCAAGGATTTATCCTAATACAAATCCCCCAACGTTGTTTAGAGAGTAGTTGTGGTTTTTTCTTCATAAATGTTCAATATTACTGAATCGTCCAAATAGAGCTTCATAAGGCTTCTCACCTTTCTCTCCAACACCACCCACTCTTCATATTTCATAGTAGTAGGTTTGGTTCTAGATGTTACAACACATAGATCTCTATCTATGAGACAGTCCTCCATCTTGAGCTTCCACAACTCAAAGTCAGTGCCATTAAACTTCTCCATTTCTAATCTAGATGCATTCACCATTTCCCTACAACAACATGTCCTTCTATGTAAGCTCCCACTCAAACCAAAATTAGATAAAAAATCCTTGTCCCTAACTCCTTGGATCTAAATTGATAAGCTCTCATACCAAATAAAAGGAATAAAAGGTGTAGAATATGCTTCCTACACTAGTCCATGAGAGAAGAATGTGTAGATATTGAGAAAATACAATACCATAGGCTCAAGGAAACAACTGCAAAAACCAAAAACCTTCTACAAAGAAGAGACACTGATATAATTGATATGCTTGTTGATTACATTGAAGAGCTCCTCTATTTATAATAGGCTGAGAGGAGACATCATTGATGAAGGTAGATGGATACATCT